>VXBZ01006988.1:400178-415084 GCA_013399135.1 Heliornis fulica | reverse complement strand
AAAGAAAAAAAAAAAAGAAAGCTCCAAGTCTGATATCACAGGCTGAGCTGAGACAGAAACCTGATCTTTTACATGGAATGGGCAACATTTGGGTCTGTTTTATGTGAATTGCTCCAAGCTGTTTTGGTTAGAAATGTATAGATTTTAAGGTAAGGCATACCGTATAGGCAGTGCAGGTCATTCCCACTTTTGGAAGACGTTCCCCATTACTTTTCAGCTGACAAAGGTAGGGTCCGAACTTTTCTTTCTTTGCTGAGCAACTTACTTGCTGTACTGCTGAGCTGGATTTGGCAAGAGAGACACTTGCATTTTGCTGCCTGATTGTGCTTTTCAACACTCTCTCGTTCCCTCTCTCCCTCCCTCCTTCCTAAGCATTATCTCATTTTAGTCACCAACCTGCAGAAATTTTAATTTTCCTTGTTTCTTCTGCTGTTAAAAAAAAATACAAAAACAAACAAACCCACCCATCTTATTTCTCAATAATTCTACAAACTTGTCTGCGCTGGGAAAAATGGGAGAAATTATGCTGTTTAGAATAGTATTCTGGAGAGGATAGTTCTGAAGAGCTCCAACTGGTTTTATTTGCCTTTCATTTTAAACAGAGCAAGAGTCAGAAGGCTTTGTTTCTTACTAGACAGCGTTCACATTTATGCATTCTTATGATTTCTTCACTAAAAAAAATGGAACAATACCTTCCCGTTTTGCCAGTCAAAAGAATTTCATCGTCTTTATTTTACTTGACATAACGGTTTGAGGGTATCTTTATACTGACTGAAAAAGAGAAATATTCATGGTCAGAAAAAGGCAACTGGAAATGCCAAACACAGGATAAAAAAAAAAATTTTGTAAGTATTGTAACATCTTTCCAGGATGTTTTCTAGAGAATCTGTTTTGGCTGTAAAAAATATCAAATGTATCTAAAGTTTTATTGTTTTAGGTATTTAAAACTATATTTTGACAGCATCATATTCCTTACACAGGCACATTAAAACAAGAAGGAGAAATATTGCAATTTATTTTTTAATGGCTGATGCTTCCCATTTGTTGATTCCAAAATTACCACCGAAAAAAAACATAACGAGAAAGCTATAAAACCCTCCTAAATATGTTACGTATTTATGCTGCGCTTCCTTGTCACATTTTGGCTAATAATTCTGCAGCCATTTAAAATGAAAACAAAATGTCTTGACCATGATGTTGTAATTATGCGTGGTGCATTCATTCCCGTTCCAGAATGACTCTCTGATCTATCCTGCCTTGATAACCACGCAGCGGTGGCTTTGCTGTGTGGTAGTTTACTTCTTGTCTTCAGGGTGTTTCTCCTCCATCAAGAGTGTGTGTTTATATGTGAGTGTATGTACAGACAAAGAGCTTCAAATACCTGTTGCTCCATCCCAGCATACACAGACAGATTGATAGGCAGCAGGTATAGAGAAGTGTTGTGATGAGAAGTAGAAAATCCTTCAGGAACCCTCTCCATTAATTCCCTGCCTTCGAGACGGGCTGTTTTACCATCAGGGCTTGTGTGTTCGGCACAGAAACTTCCGCTGAGTTCGTCCCCTCGAATTTTTATCTGGTTTAAACGTGGGTTTGGGGTTTTTTTCCTCCGAGCATGGGGTCAGGTCTGATTTGTTTGTGTGTTTTGTGCCACCGTTTGTCACAAGCCGTATTTTCCCTAAACCCATTTTGCTGCTCCACAGTATAGTTTTAAACCCGTGGATGTGGTGGGAGGGTGGCTGCCCGGTGACTCGATTTTGTGCCCATGACTATATTCATAAAAATAGACAGAGTCTTCATAAAAAGGGGAAGGGAATAATTATGTTTGAAACAAAAATTATGCTAGCAGCAGAGATTTACCGCCTGCTGCCCTCGAGAAATTACTAGAAGAGACTTGAGAATAAGCATCAGCTATTTTTGCCTTATGATTCTCTTTAATTTATTTTTATTGTCTATTATTATGTAGAGACACATCTGTCCAGAAATAGATTGCATTACTTGCTTTCCTAATATAGCTTTGCTAATTAAATCAACCTCAAAAAAGAAATATTTTCTTGTCACATCTTCAGCATAATTGCCTCAAACTTGGAATTAAAAATTGTTTTAATTTCAGCACACTGGGAAAACTCGTATTTTAAAAAATAAAAATAACATTCTTTAAACTTATGATTTTCCTTTAGCCCATTAAGCTTTCTAATAACCTTGAATTGCCTGTTTGGCAATTTTTAAAGACAATACCGCTATAAACACAGTTCTTTCTGTATACACACATACACACACATATATACATACTAAAGGCAGGTTATAAACTGCCCCAAGTTGGCAGCTGTCAGGAGGGTTATTTGTGGAGCGAGTCCTTTAGCCTAGGGACGTAGTGGGCTCTTAATAATAAGCGAGTTGTGCAAGGGGGGGGGGTTGGAAATTAATGTTTTCTTTAAATTAAGACTCAAACAGAATTGTTTTAATGAATATCTAGAGCTAGCAGAGGAACTCACAGGCTTTAGTTTGCTCCTGCTCTAACAAAATTTCCTTTGTGGTTTTCACTGTAAGATCAAAAGGAGCCAATTAACTTTTCTATAAGGTAAACAAACGGGGAACTAGAAATACCCCCATGAATGATCTGACTGGCGGGGTCCAGCCTTTTTTGTTTTCCATGTTTTATTTTGGTGCCATTTCCCCCCCTTTCCAGGGAAGGGAGGCAGGGGTGCCTCCCACGCTGCTGTCCATGGGGACCGGCGCTGGGGCTGCCTGGCTGGGGAGGGCAACCCAGCCTGGTCCCACCAGTAGAACCCAGCAGGGAGGGATGGGAGCCTGCTTCCCCTCTCTCACTCCTAGGGGACAGCAGCTGGGGCAGGCTGGAGGCACCAGCCCAGGGCAGAACAACATGCAGATATCCCCTCAGGCACACTCCGTTTTCAATGCAAGATGCTCCAAGGAGAATATTATAAACTGAGACCGCTGAAAAATAGAGCCGTGGGAGTATTTCTTCAGTCTCACAAGCTGAGGTCTCTCCCTTACCCATTGGCTTCAACAGGGTCCACCAATGGTTCTGGAGCCCAACACAAGAGTGAGAGCCCAGGCAGGGTGAGGGGCTGGCGTACAGCTTGGCCATGCTGCATGTCCCAGTGAGAAACAAGAGGGCACACACTCAGGGGGTGCTCCAGGGAAACCTGGGATAGGTGAGAAGTAGCAAGTTCTCAGGCAGAACAAGGGACACGGGAGAATGAATAAGGGAAGGAGAAACTGAAAGCACGAGAAAAAAACCCACAGCCAAACTCTCTTCAGTTTTCTCTGCACATTGTAAAACAAAACAAAAAAAAACCAAACAAAAAAAAAACCAAACCCAAACAAACAAACAAAAAAAACCCGAAAAAAAAACCCACAAAACAAACTAACACAAAAATGTGCAGATCCTTGGCCCCACCTTGCAGGTAACTGGGAAACCTGCTCTTCTCAATTCATTTGGTTTCAGGGTGTTTGCTGTGCTCCCTATCGCTGCCTTGCTTGCTCAGCTGGACATGGTACAGCTGTGATGCCCCCCTGGCTCAGAGAACAGAACTCTCGGGAGCACCCCTCCCCATAGCAACTGCCATGTGGAACCCCCAAACCATCCCTGGCTTCAGGGAGCAGCCGCTGCTCCCCATCAGCCCCCTGCCTGGCTCCCTGCTCCTCAGTAACGGAATGAAATCACCTGCACCAGGACAAAGAGGCAGCTTTCTGGAGCTCAGCACTTCTCTAACTGAAGTGGCCATTTTATCTTTGAAAGGGCCATGGGAATGGAGTGTCCCGCAGGTAGGACAGACGGGACTTCAGAAAAGCAGATACTTAGCAAAGTGACTTGAGCCTTGCTGGGCCCAATGCTTTGCTTCTGAGGTAACTGTGTCAGAGTTATCTGAGGTGCCTCTGGTCCCCACCACCTTGTGATGTGGGGACCAGGGGTGGTCACTTGGAAATGATGGGGCTGTGCCAACAGCCCTCCCAAGCGCAACGGTATTCCCGTGTGGGAGAGAAACTCCCCATGTCAGGCATCAAGTTATCGGGGTGCAGAAGCCCCAAGAAGTTTCAGTGGGCACAATGGGTTGTCATTGACCATGGGGTCAGAGAGCCTGGGTTTGCAAGGCAAAGCAGGTCTTGGGCATCCACGCAATATGGTCTTCATCAGCATCTTCATCTGCCCTCGTGAGACCTCACCTGGAGTACTGTGTCCAGTTCTGGAACCCCCAACATAAGAAGGACATGGACCAGTTGGAGAGGGGCCAGAGGAGGCCACAAAGATGATAAAGGGGCTGGAGCACCTTTCCTACGAGGACAGGCTGAGAGAGTTGGGGCTGTTCAGCCTGGAGAAGAGGAGGCTCCGGGGAGACCTTAGAGCGGTCTGCCAGTACCTCAAGGGGGCCTACAAGAAAGATGGGGAGAGGCTGTTCAGTAGGGCCTGTTGTGACAGGACAAGGGGCAATGGTTTCAAAATAGAGGGAGGGAGATTTAGATTGGATATTAGGAGAAAGTTCTTTCCTGTGAGAGTGGTGGAGCACTGGAACAGGTTGCCCAGGGAGGTGGTGGATGCCCCATCCCTGGAGACGTTCAAGGCCAGGTTGGATGAGGCCCTGAGCAACGTGATCTAGTTGGGGGTGTCCCTGCTCCTTGCAGGGGGGTTGGACTGGATGACCTCTGGGAGTCGCTTCTAACCCTAATCATTCTATGATTCTATGATTAATTGCCTCTCAGTACCAGAGCAAGAGATAGGAGCAAACTGAGTGGAAGTGACACCAAACTCCCTACCTCTCGTGTCAGATGCTGCAGTCACTAGCACCGTGGATAGACTGCAGATAGACACATCGAAAGTTACCAGGACACAGATGTGAGTCACGTCCTTTATCACTGTTTAAATAGCTCAAAATACTTCCAAGCCTCTGAGTAACACAGAAACGCAGCCAGCTGTGGGGCGGAGGGCAGCAGGCAGCAAACCGGAGCATTACAGAGCAGGAGCAGGAAGGAAGACACTGCAGAGCAATATCCACCTGCACACCCTCCTTCAGAGGTGCCAGCCCAGGGCCCTCTCCCCAAGTGCCAACCTAGTACCAGCGAGGCATGTCTGCTGCCCCACGGGGTCGTGCAGGATTTTGTCTCGGTGCTGCAGCCCTGCTGAACAATACAGAGAGGAAGGTGGTTTTCTAAGTGGTCTCGCCGTGCTGACATGGGCCTGCTCCTGCACACGTGGTTCGGGAGCATGGAGAGGGCTGGGCCCAGCAAAGCGTTTCTGCATCTGGAGAGCACGCGGGGGTGCGCAGGGCAGAGCGCTCAGGGTCCACGGGACAAAGCAGCCCACCGTCCTTCTGCACCGAGCGCTTTGGGCAGAGGGGGAAGCAGGGTGATGACTGAATCCAAGTGAATAGATTGCTATTTTAACCCCCAAATGGGTTTCATTACTACTTTTTCCCCTCCCTGTTCCAAGGGGCAGCTAATGGTTTCTTGGGTTTTTTAGAACAGGCTCTCCTGATCGTGTCACCAGTAAGTGAAATTAGGAGTCTCTCTCTCTCTCTCTCCCCCCAGTCCCAACCCCCACATCTTCCTGCCAGATCCCTTTGGTAGGGAAGGAGAGTTAGCAATATTCACAGATCCCAGTCATTAGGTCTTTCCTGCGTAATTTCTAAAATGCACTAAGAGAAAGTGGCGGGGATGGGGGGGTGGTAGATGCATAAAGAAAAAACCCTTTATTGTGCTGAAGCTCATAAATTCACTGCAGGATGATTTATGGCAGCAAAGCGTAGCACCTAACTCAAGTCAATGCAAGAGGTTAATATGAAAGGTTAAGGAACTCGGTTCTGGCTGATTTATGGTTGGTCTTTCAGCTTTCATCCTGACCACAGCTCTGCAACCGTAGCTTGGGACTCTACAAAGCACAAGAGGGGGTGGTGGTGTTAAAAAAATAATGTGTATTTAGACATTAGCCCTGCCTATAAAATAAAGACCTCAAAATGCTTAAATGACCAAGGAGCTTTTGTATCACCGCATGCCACTGCGAGAGCAAAGAGCCTCCGCTCTTCTGTTCCCAGGTTCCCGGAGCAAAGGGGACTGCTGTGACCATCTTGTTTGCTTCCTGTATTACACAGGCAATAGGTTTTTCCCAGAAGATGGGTTAAAGCTTGTGACTCTGAAAGCTGTCCAAGCTTGTCTTGAAGTCTCCAAGTGCCAAGAAACCCCCTCTGTCACCAAGATAGGTAGAGATGCTGTCAGTGGCAGTGAAATGACAGCTTGTTCCAAGGATGAACTGGTTTGACTCCAGCATCCAGCCATTGCACCTTCTGGTGCATTTCCACTTGCAGGGTGGGAAAGCCCCACTTACATAAACATTTCTGTTGCAAATGTGGGCACCTGGTGATGTCCCAACCTTTTCTCTCCAGTAAGATGACTGGATCATGCTCTATGCAGGCTCCCACTATGTGATTTATTCGCTTGCCTTGCCAAAAAATCTCTTCAACTCCCTCCAGCGCTTGCACAGACCGAGGAGAACAGAACAGAGAGCAAGAGTTGAGTAGCAGCCTTACCAAGCATTGCACAACCTCTGCTCACAGCAATATACAGCATTAATACTGGTGTCACACTAGTAGTATTTCAATTAAGAAATGGGCAAATTTGCTTTTACTTTAAAAACTTCTGCCTTAATTCCACGTACTACAATATTTTAATCAGGCAGGATTAAGACAGGCATCGTCAAGAAATATGAGCAGGCAGATTTAATGTAAGTTGAGTTTACCAAGCAGGATGTGTTCTTGTTTAAAAAGACAAGCAGTTCCTCTTACAAAACTGTTCCTGTGAAGTCATTGGCAGAAGACTCCTCTCCGTGCTGTGTACCATTAGCGCTATTTAGTCCACGACCGGTGTCGGACTACTCCATCTACAGCTCCCTGAATCTTCTTTTTCAGTTGCAGACTTTGTATTGTTTGTTCTTGGAGTCTTGTGGATTTGCCCTAGATTTACCTCTGTGTAACTGAGAGCCCAGTCTGGGCAACTGGAAGCAGTTCTGTCTAACTGTACGTGCTGGAGAAGGGACACAGCGAGGATACTTTTGCGGTAGTATTTTGCAGCAGTGATCCAAACCCACAAGAAATTCCTGTGCCTGTAAGTCTGTTACTTTGTTAGAGAAAAATGGGTTTGTCCTTTTTTTTTTATAAGAGCATCTGTCTGTCAAAGGTTTGGGGAGCTGGGCTGCATTAAGGCTCCGGCCCAGTACTGGCCATGAGGTTTTCCTGCTCGGGAAGGAGGAGGGACTGGAATGCAGAGGTGACCCTCAGGCACTTGGTCTTCCTTTCTCTGCCATGCAGGACACAGTGTCCTTGTAGTGACTTGGCCATCCAGGGCTTCACCCATGCCATGCACAAACCCCTCTCCCACAATTGCCATTCCCAAGCTGCTTTTCCAGCCGTTGCCTCCCGGCACAGCGGAGAAGGGATGTCACGTACGGCAGCAGCAGCACGGAGGAGATGCTGCCACCATCTCTTTGCAAATGCTCCCCACACCAAGGATATACTCCTGGCCTTTAAGTTTACACACACTGACTAAACAAATCATAAAGCTTTTTATCCCCACTTGAAACCTGAATCTCCAGAGGATTTCTAATCAGAGAGAGAGAGAGAAAGGTACCTTTATGTGTTCGGGAAAGATGTTGGTTTCTTGGCCGTGTAACTAAGCTTTTTGTTTTCACTTCATTTTCTTTTTGGTCAATTATGGTTGAATGAGCTCAAATTTTAATATCTGCATGTTTATGCTACTGGCCACTGCTCCTGCTGCTTCTGGAGAATAGAGGATATTGGTTTATGGCCCAGACGAGGCACACAGAGAGAGGAAGAAAGTCAACCTCAGCTCTAGCCTATTCTTGCCCAATTTCTGAAGAACAACTCATGGGCATATTCCTGACCTTGGCTCTTAAATGATTTGCATAATACTCAAAGGGCTTATGATGTATGAATATCTTTAAGAGCTATTGTTCAAAGGTGAAGAAACTTTGCTGAGATATCTTAGTCAGGGAAGGTAGGCATTTGCATAAAGAATTGGAAATACCTCACACAACTGGAAAGGTGCCTACATGCTCAATAAATGGTATTTTGGGTAAAAAATAATCATCCCTCCCTCTCCTCTCTGGAGAATCCTCTTTGGAGATACATCCACCTCAGTGTTTGAAACACTGGAGTCTCATATGACTAAGGGAAGGAGACGCTTCTAAAAACTCAACTTCCCTCACAGACATAGACATATGTTTCCTGGACAGCTCCAGAAAATATATATGTATGTCTCTTTTTAGCTTGTAGAACAACAGTCTTTAAAGTCTTCATGCCTCTACTAGTTGCACATGCCTGCATGTGTACTTTTGCCTGAAAGATGGGCTGGAGAAATGAGGCTTTCAAACACTTGTCAGAACTGTTTCATGTTCTTGCACCCTTCAGCTCGGATATTTCTTTGTGGGTCACTGGTTTAATACCATGAGTAGCCACTGCCATGGGGATGCCATGCAGCTGTACATAGTCCTTCATACTCTTACCAGAGGAATCTCTCGAGGGTTTTAAAAAGCTGTGCAAAGGCTTTGAATTGGCCTTTGGTTATGTAAGGAGACAAGGCAAGAGGTGCATCCCCAGCAGACCTGAACAGCAATGCCACAGCATTGAGCTTTACCAAAGGGTTTTTTTTCTCCAGTGAATTAATATAATTTCCAGGTAAATTCAGTTCCCCATGACTGTATTTGCATCTCAAAGGACAAGAACACAATCTGTCTGCCATGGTCAAAACCACGCCATTTTTCTTCTGCTGTACAGTTATTCAGGGATGTCAAAGGAGGTCTCAGCTCTGAAAGGCTCAGCTTAGCAAATTCTGGATAGCTTCTGTTAACCCACAAGGTGAATGCCTGGCAGGCTCTCCTGTGCCAGTATGAAACAGAGGTCAGGGCCAAGCGTCTGAGGGGACATCACCAAATCATCCCCCCTGCCTTTTGCAGCAGGTTTCACGGGCATTTGCCAAAGCCAGGGCAGCAGCTCAGCCTGCCAGGTTTGTGCCCAGGATAACACAGAAATGGTGTCCCTGAGGAGTGGGGAGCTGGGCATGTAGCAACAGAGAGAGTTTCATTTTATCCTTGACCGTGGAAGTAACCAGACTCTTGTTTCAGTAGTATCTGTGAGGTCTCTCTTCATCTATGCAGTTCAGTGATCTCATCCTCACTACTTGTCCTGAGGTAAAATGAATTTATGGATTTAAGGAGACTGAAGGTTTTTAAAACAAATCTCTTCTCGTCCCACAAGATATCTAAAAAAAAATCATATTTCAGCTTTCTGTTTTGTATAAATGGCATCACACCACTCCATTGGCCTCCCAGAAATATCACCCAAGAGCTGCCTCAAATGTGAGCTGGAAGAGTGCTGATGCAGTCGAAGTAAACCACACCAGTCATCCAGAGTGAACTGCTATTCCCATTCTCCTTATAAAAAGAATATTAACCCAGCAAAAGAAAAAAAATAAAAAAAAAAGAATAAAATGCTGAGTTTCTTGGAACTGGTTGTCAGTCCACTGGGTCAATTTAAGGTTTTTAGTGAATATATTTCCTTTGTGCTGCTTGAGGCCTTGAAGAGGTACTACTATCCCTCTTCCAATATTTTGCAGTGTCGTGTGTTTTATCAGGAATATTAAAAAAATTAAAATAAAATAAACAAAGCCAACAAAAACTTCTGTCCTCTTGTCCAGGCTGGCTGGGAGTCTTGCTGATTCTGACTGTTGGGTCACAATCAGCCTAAACCTCCTTCTAAACAACATGGTCTTTAATGCTTTATAAGCATCATTCGATTTCTCCCTTTTTGAGACAAATACCAAGGCATCAAATGCCTTGTCTGCATCACCATGATGTCATCATAGCTATGCCACTTTCTGTGAGATAAAAAAGAGCAGCGTAGGTGTTTAATGCATTAAGCCTATTCTAGAGGATTCTGCTGGGAAGGAAGATGGGAAAAATACAGAGCAAGTGAAAAGATGTTTCTTAACCCCTCTAGAAACAGCAGGTTCATATTTCAGACCCACAGGCTGATATGTTTCTTAAAACGAATCAAAAAGTCCCAAACACTTTTCACTGAGCAGATGTTCAGCAGTTGATAGCAAAGGCATGTTTGATGAATACCGTTTTGCTGGCAAACTTAACAGCCTTGTCCTACAGAGCAGTGGGCTGCTCAGCTAAATCTCTGTTCAAGTGAAGAGGGAAAAGAAAGCAAAGGACCAGTTTCTAGGTGTAAAACTAGCTGTATGCTCATTGAAACCGCTCAGCAACACTGGTGTCAACAGAACAAACAACTTGAAGTAAGGAAAATTTTGACATTTTCTAGCCAACTTCTGGCTGCAAGTACAGTTCTGACAATTTTTGGCAAGGAGCTAAGAGCTGTCTCCATTCCTGTGAGCAGAGAGCTCACTGGTGGCCAGCCCACCATCACCATGAGTCTAGTGCTTCCAGTAACTGGTCACAAGTTCCCATGCACCTTATAGACACCTCATGTGACACGTGACTAATTCAAATGGAAATAATCGTGTTAGCTCAAAAACAGAGATCAGAAAGCCTTTTTGACCCTTATTGGCAGTGACACCTTCACTCTGATCAATGTGCCCAGGACCAAGACTTGATGTTTGGTTCATACCACTGAAAAAAACAGAGGCCCACTGGAAGACACCATGGGCACGAGTAACAACACATTTTGGCCCTCTGTGATTTGTTTGGGTTTGGGGGTTTTTTTATTTGATTACTTTGATATGACAGGATGCAATGCAGAAACCCACTCAGATGTCACAGAAATTTTAGAGAGTAACAGTGAGCACAAAGTCCCTTTTTTGAGAATCAGGATTCATTCCTAGTTAGATGCTATGAACGATTATTCATAAATCTGTTGTTGACATCAAAATACAAGAATTAGTGTGCGATGATGGGTCCCTCCTCTTCTGGAAGTTGTGACTGTAAAAATCTAATTTATTAGATACCATTCTCCCAAGGAATCTAATGTCTCAAGCCACACATCACAGTGGAGGTTGCATCTACAAAGCAATTTGGTCTGTAGAAACCTCAGTGTTGGACGTGAACTTAGGACCGAGGTTGGCCTGACTGCAAAAGGGATTGAAGTCACTCCCGTACCACCACAGCAGAACTGGTTGGCAACGATTCGGTGCCCTTGACCACAGCACTTGGCCCTTCTAATTTCCCAGCTGAAAAGTGGGGAGAAGTGAATACCATATGTAAGTGTTCAGATACTGGAGAAACACTGTGGAAAGGGGAGCACTGGTTTTGCTGGCTGAGCCTTCAGGGAGCAGTGGAGTTGGCCCTAAGTGAGTGTGTGGAGGCACTGATGGTTCAGTCAAACAACACAGCAGTGATATGGTCAATCCCTGGATCTGCTTGGGGTCTAGAGTGATCTGGGAAGGGAAGGAAATCTGGAAAACCCAGATCTAGCCACAGCTGGATTAATGCACAAATAGGCAGAGACACAGACATCCATGGAATGCAAGGGGGAGTGTGCCTTGCAGAAAGGGCAACCCAATGTTCTGCTTCCTTTACATCTGGTCACTTCTTAAGCCCATTCTGGTCTGATGTGTAAAGATGGGTTTCCTGTGCTCTTTCCTGTGGTTCTCCAGTCTCAGCCCACGCAGAATTCATACAAACATGCTCACTGTGAGCCTAGGACACCTCTCTCATGAGTGAGCAGCCTGGTTAGGTAGTGCTGCTGCTCTCAGCACATTTTTGTTAGCCGTATCTGAATCAAGTGGAACTCAAGGGTTGCTACTTCTGGGTAAGCAATCAGAAATGTAAAGCGCATCTGGGTAAATATTCACAATTTAATGAGAGTTTTAGCTACTCTGAAAGGAGTCAGGAGTCATCCCTTGGAGCATGCACTCTTGGTTAGGAGATGCTGTGACTTATCTGGGTGTACTACCATCTGTCCTCATGGTTTCATTGTTTTTCGGTGGCAACCATGGGCCTTAAAGCTGGTGCATGTGAAGGACTGGTGGCTCCACAGGTGCTCTGAGAACCTTAAGCAGCACTGCCACATACTTTAGGCATGACTGGGAGCACTTCTCATCATCTGCCCTGCATTATTTAGCCAAGAAACCTCAGTCTTTAACTTCCAGGCTTGGCTATTTCAAACTCAAGCCTCCAAATATCTCAGTCCTCTGGAGCGTCCCATCACTGAGCTTTGCCTAACACAGGTACAGCTCCCTGGGGTGCTGTTCAAACATGCCAAGGGAAGAGGACATAATGAGAACCCATGGCAGGACATCTGTAATTTAAGCCAGGATTTGAACCCAGGCCTTGGCAGATGTCTGGGAGAATTTTGCCCAAGTGTGGCTTGTTTTCCTCCTTTCTTTTTCCGAGTGTTTGTTTCCCACTTTGCACTAAATTTTATTGAAAACATCAGGCTAATAGGAATGGGGAGAGTGGTTGAGTAGATTTTGCCTCTTTTTCCCTTTTCTTTCTGGAATGCAGCCATCAAAATAAACATTAAATACAAAATGCTGGGGCTTGAGTTATTACTTGTGAGGGTGCTGGGAGGGAAATTTATAGCAACATTACTGTGTTTTGCTAGAAATCTCTTAATGCACCAAAGTGGAGAGGTGTGTGTGTTTTTTATTAAAATGTTACACTCTATAAATCTGAGCAGCAGGGAGGACACAGGTGGCCCTGGGGCTCAGCTGACCGGACTGTCATTTCTAACTGGGGGAAGAAGGTCTGTCTGACTGTCCTCCAGCCCTGTCCCAGCATCAGCGCAGCCACGGGCTGTCTCTGACCCAGACTTCAATGGCTGCAGAGCNTTTTTTTTTTTTTGTCCTTCCAATCTGTAAGCCACCAGAGATGGCAAGTGACACTGACTCCCTGCTCCCGCCTCATTAGAGGGTTTCCAAATGATTTTGTTCTGGCTCTTAAATCTGGGTGTTCTTGGTGACTTTCTCTTGTGTCCTGGCTGCATTTGCGTCCTGATAAGGTTTCACGGGCAGTTGGTCCCTAAAAGCTGAGGATGGCTGCTGAGCAGAGGTGTCTTGCTGTGGCTGAGCAATTTGAAGATTTGGGTGCACGTCGCTCTGTTTTCTGACATGGTAGTGGCCTAATTCCTATCTGTCCAAGCTGCTGCAGCTGTTGCTGGCTCAAAGGGGAAGCTGAAGGCATTCAGGACCCGGGGAAATCCCAGGCACTTGTGTCCCCGTGTTTGTCAGCAGATAAGGTACTTGTGCCTGAAACCCAGAGGCTGGCTGTGCCGCTCACCTGCCAGGACGGCACCGTGGCATGAGTTAGGGCAATCCCTCCTCTGAGTCTCAGTTTCTCTGCCTTAAAACAAGGGTGCTTCCTCTCGGTGTGAGACTTTATAACAAATAAGCAGCACCCTCACGGGATGATACCTCCAGGCAAATCCCCAGCCTGCTCCACAGCTTGCAAAAATTCTTGGATGCATTCTATAAGAAAGAGTAACCCTGGGCCATTCCGCAGAGGGAATCTGCAACCCTGTGAACTGATTCCTCCTTAATTAGGCATGGCTCTGACACAATCAGCCTTGATTGGATTTTTTGTGAGAGCTCAAAAAAAAAAAAAGAAAAAAAAAAAGAAAAAGAAAAAGAAAAGAGAGAGAAAGCCGCGTTCCTGGAAGGCTTAGAAAAATAAACAAGCAAACGAGTAACAGAGAAGAAAGGTCACAGCTATGGTCCAGGAGGCTCGAAGAGCAGCTTTAAGCCCCTGTTAGGAATCACATCTGCTCGGAGATTCCGCCGCAGAAGCTGCAAGACCCGACAGTGCTGGAAAACTGAGCCCGTCTGGGAGCTCCGTCGGGGCCGTGCAGCCCGAGAGCCGGGACGGTGTGCGGGGCCGCTAGGAACGGGACGGGGACGGGGCAGCCCCGGCTGTCAGGCTGCGGCGTGTCCCGAGAGAAGGAGCCGTGCGAAGAAGTCGAGCACGTTATTTCCAAATTCCTTTCGTCCTGCTCCTGTCCCTTTCCGGGACACCTCTGGAAGGGACTTTTCCACGGTTTGTCTGAACACTACTTCCCTCCCCCCGCAAAAAACACCCTATTCTCCCCTTGCTGTACCCATCCCCAAATGAACCTGCTGAAGAAAGGGGGAGGGGGTGTGTGTATATGCTTCCTCCGGTGTCACTGCCTTGGAAAGCGGCGCTCCGACCCCCGGAATGAGGGGAGGGGAGGGCAAAGCCGCTGCCGTGGCGCCGGGACACGCGTGGCCAGGAGCTCGGAGACAGGCTGCAGCCTTTTACCCGAGCGCTTTTACAGTAGTAGCTCAGCAGATTTGGGCTCAAATCACACGGAAAGTAAGTTTGTGCGTGACGCACGGACCGCTTGGTATGTTGCTGCGATCTCTGTAATTGGGACGTAATTATAATTCAGAACGAAAAAATAAAATCATGACGGTCATTATTCCTAGCAACGGATGAGGAGCTGCTTTGTTTGAGGAAATCTGTTCATGTTTGGTTTAGGGATGACTTCGGGGAGCCGCTTAGAGCTATCTGGAGAACGGTAGAGTTTTTAACAAACGACCCGAGGAGCCAGTATCTGTCACGGCGTAAGGCGAGGAGAGGGACAGGTTCAGCGGCCGGGCGGGACGGGGCTGGGACGGGGCTGAGCACCCGAGGGCACGACGGAAAGGGGAAACGGGTCTGCCACCGTCTCTCCGAGGCCGGGGGTCTCATTACCCCGGGTGCCTCATAGTTTTCACTTTAAAGCTCCGCGCTTCCCTGGGAGCGCTTTCCACCCGCTCCGGCAGCAGGCACCAGCTGCTCTTCAGTGAGGGATGCTGGAGGTGGGTCGCACAGGCGTCCCCGGGGCCCGGGGTCCGGCTCTTATCACCAGACGTGAAGGGTCGGGGGCGAGCTCCCGTTCTCTTGGCCTCCCCCCCGCCCC
>VXBZ01006988.1:372216-384263 GCA_013399135.1 Heliornis fulica | reverse complement strand
CTCTGGGAGTCGCTTCTAACCCTAATCATTCTATGATTCTATGATTCTAAGTCATATAAGGACCTGTGCTAGAGAGAAGAGTATTTCTATCCAGTTCAAACCACTTCAAGCTATGAGAAAAAGGGAACAGCAAGGGGATAGACTGTGCAGGATAGAAAGCAGATTGGCCACAGCATCAAACATAGGTTCAGTGTGGCTTTGGTGGGGAGAGGAAATATCCACAGAGAGGATTGGTTATAAATACACAGCCAGTCAGGACAGAGCTTCGTAAAACCTGCTCAAAGGTCCAAACTCAGCTCAGGAAATTAGGGGGACATGAAGCTGCACTTGCAAAGCCAGGTGCTTTTGAGCTAGAGAGAAGAGTATTTCTGGTTATATATAGCTGGTTTTAAGCTAGAGTCGAGGGAAGGCTTTGTGGTGCCCAGAGCTGGATATTAAGTTGGTGTTCACATCACGTCCCTCTTTCCTGTAGCCTTTAATTAGCTTTTGGAAAGGGTATTTTTTTTTTGTGTCTGGCTGCACTGGAAATCCCCTTTTCCTTAGCCTTTGTGGCAAAAAAATTGAGTTTTTGGTTGAACAACCTGTTTGCCTCCATTTGTCAGCAGTCCACTTCAGAGGGATGCCCATGGGGGAAGCCAAGCAGCAAGAGGGTGGTTATTGCATGTGTAATTAATAGGCAGCTGCTCCTGCAGGTACTGCAGTTGCTAATTGAAACTAGACAGAGAGGGAGTTGATTGGACAGTCCAAAATGGAGCCACCCCACAGGTATAAAGGAAGGCAGGGTCTGGGTAAAGACTGGGGAGAAATGTATGCGGGAGAGTGGATTGGCAGGGTTCAGGAAAATGCCCAGCATAGCCAAGGTGGGAGATGAACTAACACTCACCATGTCTATCACTGTGGTTGAGACTTGGTCAGTGAGCACCAGGGCTTTTCAACCTGCTGTGTTTTCCTTTAAAGTCATGGCTCATGTGAAAGAAAGAGGTTTGGGCACTCTGTTTGCAGTGCCTGCCTCCACAGGCAAGCCCCTGAGCTGTCTTTTTGAGCTTGGAGCCAGCTCTTGGACTGTTGTCCTGGTTAGAAAGGAAGGCCAGGCCAGCAGGAGCTTTGCTGTGTAATATGTTAATCAAAGGGTACTTGTGCCTTACCATCAATATATAATATCTGGCATGTGCCTTGCTAGGTTTGTTTTCCACAGTGGAGCTGAAACTGGCATTCTTGTTGGGACAAGTCCACAACAACCTGTAGCCCAGGTCTCCCACCACCCGTACAAGGCAACCCTCACTCAAGTGACCAACACAGCAGGTACTGTACAGACAGGCATCCCATCCTTCCACTACAGCTGAGGATATCCTGGCATCTGGTAGACCTTTTAACAGGACCTGATGGTGTTTTAAAGGTCAGCTGTAACGAGCTGAAGGCTGCCAGTCTGAAATCGAGCCTGGAACGAGGTGACCAGTTGAAAAGAGTTGTAGCACACCCCGGGCTCAGCCAGGGATGATGGGGCAGCACTTCCCTGATGTGAGGGAGGGGAGCAGGGTGCTGTCAGCCTGTCTGGCCTTGCAGGACACTTATCCTGATGCTGGAGGCTCAGCTGTGGGCTTGAGCTCCACATGCTGCTTGTGAGAAGGGAAAGCTGCCTTGGTGGCCGGAGGAGAGCAGCTGGGCATGTTCCCAGCAGAAGCGGTTTCTGTGGAACACAGCTGGGGGTGCCTGTGGGGTGGGGATGGCACTGAAATGAGACCAAAGTCACCAAAGGCTAGTTCTACCAACACTTTGTTCAAATACCCTTTTTTTTTTTTTTTGGGTCAGACAACTCCCTCAGCAGGACAGCAAGAAAAAGATTGAGACTGCATCTTCCCCCTCCTGCCCCTTTCTTTTACAGTTTGCAGGAATGAAAATGCATCTGGTAGATGTAGGTTTGCAAGGGCAGAGTTCAAGGTGATGAAAGCATCTCTCAAAAAGGCTCCTGGTATCAAAACAAGGTGTAATTGAAAAACAAAAACCCCAAACCCCTCATTTGGCAATTGTGTTGGCTTTAGACCATAGACTTTCTTCAGAGTAGCAGGGCAAAAACTGTCTGGTAATGGTGGGAAAGCTGGGAATTTAAAGATGAAATGTTGTATAGGACATGGGGAAACAAAACAATGGGTGATGAGTATTCATGACAGCTCATCATACCCAAAGCATTCTAAAAGGAGGTTCTGAGGTTTCACTACGATGTCAAAACATCGGACATCTTGAGGTTGCAAAAATCCTTAGTCAAACCAAAACAGAACTGGTTTTAAGGAAAATGCAGACAGGTGATGGAAAATTACTGCAGAAAATGTGATGCACTTCTTGCTGATGTATCTTAAAAGTGGGTCCTCGAAGACAGGGACAAACCCTACTGAGCAGCGTCTCCTGGGGACATTACTGCGATTCATTGTTGTTGATGTTGTTGGGTCCATGCCTGAGATGGTATCTGCCAGACAATATTTGTTGGTAGCTATGGATTTCTTTAGGAAATGACCTGAAACTTACCCAAAAAGGAACCAAGAGGCTGCGATTGCAACCAAGCTTCTAAGGAATTTTTTCACCATATTTGGGGACCTAGACATGAAGAGTGTGCAGCAAGGGAGAGGCTTTGAGGCTAAAGCATTAAAGGAAATTTGTCAGATGTTAAAATATGCAATAAGAGGTATCCAGCATCCTACAGATGGTGGAGAGGGGAAGCCTGACTGGTGCTGGGAGGAGGCATTGAGCCAATTGCATGATGCTTGGCCTAGATGCCCCCATTTACACTGCTTGTGTCTCCCAGTGCTGCTCCTCAAGGCTTTGGTACTGCCCACTCCGAAAGACCCTGGTGCCAGACCACCAGAAACCAGAGCAGGCAACTGAATCATCCCTCAGATATTTTATATGAGAATGGCAAAAGGACCAGGACTAATCCAGCCCTTTGTGTGTTCTGTTGATTTTAATGACTTTCAGAGAAGTAGAAAGGGAAAGTGCAGTCTGACCCCAGTCCTTCTCTTCAGGCATTAGCCAGGAAATATAGCACAGTCCTTGCAAGAAATTCCTACATTTGGGCTATTTAGTGTGCACTGGCCTGGCCTAGCTGAACTCCACAAAAATCTAGTGGAAGGGCTTGGGTTTTCCTGGAGAAAAATAAATGCAGATATCGCCTCCAGCAGTATGTGCACTCTTGGAAGTGTGGAAATTTACATGTAACTTATGAAAGCTTATGTGTGGAAACCTGGCCAATTCCACATCCCTTTGGAGATGGAGAGATCGGGATCCCAAAGTGGATAGACCATGGTGTGTGGTGGTGATCACGTAAGAGACCAGTGTGTCCTGGCAGAGGGGAAATTGCAAGGGTCCCAAAGGCCAAGAATGCAGCTGTGCATGTGGAGTCTGACAGAAATCAGTTCCTTGCTGGGGAAAAATAGGGAGTGGACTGGTTTATCCCACAGAGTTCATTAAACCCCCAAATGTCTCTGAGAATTCCTTCTTAGGGGGTCAGTGGAAAGGGAGCAGCAACTGAAAACTGTGGTGGCATCCCAGGGGTAGCAGAGTCAGTCTGAGCTGGCCCTGTGAAAATGGCCCAGTGGGAAAACACTACATCAGTTGCTCTGACACTCTTCCTCCACAGATGTCCGAGAAGCAGCAGGTCCATGTGTCTGGATTCTCCTGGCAGGAGGCTGAGTGAGGTGGGGGTGCCTGGTAGTGCTGAGCAACACAGTTCCCTTTTGCTCAGCCCCTCTCCAGCAGTACTGACACGGCAGTGTGAGCATGGGCAAGCTGATGAGGCCAGGCTGCTTGAAGCACATCCCAGAACAGGCTGGGTACGCCCGGAGCAGGGGGCAGGAGTGAGCAGGGGACCTGGTGGTGCAGCGGTGATAGCTGCATAGCATCATGGTTGAGCCCAGCAGGGCTGTCCCTGCCTGCTCCTTGCCCTGCAGTGCTCTGCATAAAGGCAGGGAAGTTGTGCCAGGCCACCCTGTCCCCAGGTGGGCAACTCTGCTCCACAGCTCCCAACTCTCCTTGGCTGAGCTTTCCCCTGGGCACAAGACCCATTAAATAGAGATGGCATGATGGATTCCAGACCGTCCCTGGCTGGTAATAATGCACAAAGCTTCTTACTGTAGCTCCTGAGCACCATGGTCCATCTACCTATAGGAGATAAAGCCCCAAACTTTCCTTTTCTGTCTTTGTCACATTGTTTTCTTGACAAAGTTACACACAGGGAGACACCCCCATCCCTCTCAGCTGGGAGATGTTTTACAAAGGAGTTATGTACAGGGGAAGGTTACTTAGTCCAGTGTGTGCTACAGTTTGAAGGAAGATGGTCTGTACAGTAGTCCTGCTGTCCCTGTATGTGAGCCTCAGCTTTATCAGCTCTCAGTGGGGAAGCACAGTGTGGTTTAAGCTGATCTGGGAAGCTTCAGCTTTGCTTTGGAAAACAGAACACAAGCTGCAAATGCTCATAGGGTCCCTAATGTCAGGCACAGCACAGGGGATCTCTGACCCCCTTCTTTGTGATGAAGAGCTTCCAGAGTTTCCTCTAGCACTAAAACCCCTGTCTTGTTGGAAGCTACAGTCCTGTAACTGTCACCAAAGGAGTTTTGTGGTTCTGAGCCCCATTATTCCCACCTGACTGTGTATCTCCTCCCAAGAGCCTTATGAACAAAATGAATTGCTGCTGAAATAGCATGTTCCTGTATAGGCATGTTTGCCTCATGTGAAGCCTGCAAAATCATGACCCAAATGTATGGTGAGACAGTAAATCTGGTAAAGATGGTATGCAAGAAGCCTAGTCTGAGATGATAAGGGAGGAGAAAGCCACCCACTGCAGCACCCAGTAGTTTTCCTTGTGGACACTCTGAGACAAAGGGCTAGGGATGCTTTGGGAAGCAGAAGGTAGCCGGTGCCTTGTGGTCCCACCAATGCTGGGAGTCCTCAAACACTGGAAACTGAAGTGTTGATCTGTTCTTCCCATATTTCATTCCTTCCAGACCCTTGCAGATGGGCTGATGACCTTTCAGATCAGTGCTGTTGACACGTGTTGGTTTCAGCCCATGGTTTATAACTGTGTATTTTATTCTCCTCCCTAGGCCACCTTTCCTGCAGTCACACACCTCGCTTGAAAAGGCAAATTTGAAGCACTGAAGCTCTGGTAGCACCAGTGTAGGGATGGCATCTTCTTTAGGTAAAGCCCCTCTGAGATGGGGGCTGCTTCAGCACACGGGCACTTACATGTACATCAGAAATCTCCCACACCAAGGGCAGCATTTTGGGAAGCAGGGAGGAGGAATGAACCATGTTAGGTTTGTAAATGGGCTGTGGGCAAGGTATGATTTGTCAAGCTCTGTCTGGGACCCAAAGTTGCTGTTGGGATGATGTTTGTGAGGAAGTCAGCAGATTGTGTATGTGCGTCAGTGAGGAGTAGGTGAGTGGAAAGTAGTTCCAGTAGGAAAGTGGACACATGAAATAAGTAAGAGCCTTTTCTGTTCCCTCAATGGATGAGCATCACTGGCAGAAGTAGATTTCTGGGGCAAATACTCCTTTTCACAAGTTCCTAAAGATGATTTCTGTAAATATTTGCTAAAGTTTACTTGACATTTGCAGTCACTCATGTCAGTATGATCCCACCCTGGAATGTTAACTGGAAACACAAAAGTGGGCACGAGCTCAGCTGATGTGGATGCAGCTTTTAATTTAGGCTGATTTTCATGGTCGTCATCTTTCTCGTAATCAACCAGTTCTGCTGAGAATTAGCAGTGCTCCAGCAGGAGCCCTCTGTTTCCAAGACTCATGATTTTTTCATTCTCTGTTAGGAAGTGTGTTACCAGAGTCACTGGTGTTTATGTCTACTGTCCAACACTGCCTACCAAAACCCTGCCTCCAGTTGCTTCTGACTTAATGGATGACAATTTGGCCTAAAAGCTCCAAGAGCAGTTGTTTGCCTCTGGCTATTTTTATAATACTATTTAAAAAAAAAATCTGAATCAATTAAGCTGTTTCCAAGAATTGAGCTAAAACTAAGCACATTTTGTTTTCTCCATGTCAGAAAACACCCCCTTTTTCCAAATGTTCTGGTCACTGTGCTGTGGAGCAAGAACATGAGGCTTGCAGCAGAGCTGAGCTTTGGGAAGGAAACTTGTGTCCTGCATTTCCTCTGAAAAGGTATCTAAGAAGCCCTGAGGATCCATAGCTCTCACTTGCTCTGTAGTGACAGCTCTAATTTCCACACCTAAGGACATGCCCGTGTTCTGGGCACATTTCCAGGCAGGTCTGAACTCTTTCTGCAGTGGTGTTTACTCAAATAGATGGTCCAGCCTTCCTGGACCAAGGCAAAGTAGGGGAGCACTTTGTTTGATGTAACTACAGGCACAAGAAAAGTGGTTTCTGGGGAAGCAGCAGAAGGCTAGGATAAGAGATCTGGATGTGGCAGAATGGTCTGAAGACTGGGGAGTGTGTTGGACTGAGCAGGGCTTAGGAATGGGTGGCAAAGACACAAGGGTATTGCGTGATTCAAGGCTTCTGAGAAGCATACTGAGGCCAGCAGGACATTCACCTGCAAAAATACTAGGCAGTGCTAAGTATTTTTTTAAAGCTCAGGCATTGGTGTCTCAGAATAGCTGTTCTGTGCTTGGTGGCTTTCCATCTGGGCCTGCCATCCCTACAACATGAGCAGTAGCAGTGATTTGTCTCACTGGGCTCATGGTAGCACAGGCATCTCTCTGTGACCTTCTGGTATTGCCCAATGAATGCTTTGGGAAGCCCAGAGGACACTGCTGGACAGAGTTTGAGGATGTGCAGTACGGGTTGCCTTCACATGCTGGATGAGGGAGAGAAAACAGGTAACTGTTCACCAGTGGTAGGGATGCAGTATGTATGTTCT
Source organism: Heliornis fulica (assembly GCA_013399135.1). Lineage (NCBI taxonomy): Eukaryota > Metazoa > Chordata > Aves > Gruiformes > Heliornithidae > Heliornis > Heliornis fulica. The sequence goes on along the minus strand of VXBZ01006988.1, from coordinate 377,383 downwards.
GAAGACACAGGAAGAAAGAAACATGTTATAAAAGAAATAAGAGCAAAGGGACAATATCCCTTCACAGAGTGCTCTTGTTGCTCCTTCTCCTCATGCCTTGAAGACAAATTTGGTCCCTGCTTTGGGTGTAACCATGGTGCCAAGCAGACAGGGGCCACCCCAGCTGTGATGCCATCTATAGCTGCAACAGCATGAGGGGCAAATGTCCAGCCCAGTCTGTCCCCAGAAAATATTTGGTTCCAGAGTAACTTGGTAAAGGTTGGTAAAGGTAAAGGATCTCTCACCATCACCTGCAGTACTGCAGGTGATGGTGAGAGATCCACATCTTGGCCTGGTTCAGTCACCATCAAGTGCAGTGGCTGGACCCCAGCAGCTTCAGTGGTCAGGGATGAGTGGCTGGAGAGCACACACAGAGAGGTGGTGTGGAGGACAGTGCACTGGGCATGGGCAGTCTGAGGGGAGAAGAAAGTAAAGATCAAATTCTCTGGGCTCATGCAAACCTGCAAACCTCCTTCTTCCCCACCACATCCCCACCCCCAGTGACAATTAAACAAGGTGAAGTAGTCCTCAAGTGAAACACAATCCCCCTCTCAGGCCTGGAAGTGCCTAACGCTCAGAATTACTTGACAAGCACAGTTTACCCTTAGAGTAATTCACAGCTCCCCTTTCCCAAGCAAGAGCACACTCTGGGGATGTTTTCCTTGTTCAGCACTACCTAATGGGCTTTTTTTTTTCCCCTTAATAACTGTCATTTGCCCTGTGTCTTGCTATTCTCAACTCAAAATGAAAAGCGTAAGCTGCTGGCTATGAATACTATTCATTACTCATTTTCCAGAGGAATCTTAGACACATTCATCCCGTTTCCTCTTAGTGCCTCATTGTCAATAAACCTTTGCCTTGCTGCTCCTGTAAATCATTTTCATCTCTTTTCCTTGCAAACCATGTGCTTGCACAAGTGTCTCATGAGAGTAATCGGCTAAGTCGTGTAGTGTCGTTTTTACTCCTTGCTAAGCTGGTGAAACTTCATTAAGAGGAGACTATTGAACTGCACATAAATATTTTTGCTGGATGAAGAGAGTGTTGCACTTAAACTGTGAAGCAAGCAGGGTTTCCCAGTATTTGCCTCATCAGAGTGGCTTACATCAGCAGTTGGTATCAGTCAAAAGACTCTGATTGCCCTGGCTCCCGTGGGGGACAAGCACCTTCTCTCTGCTGTGATATGAGGGATGCAGAGCTCACCCTCCAGGGAGAGGAGTGCACCAAGCTGAGGGTTAGATTTCATGGATGAGGATAAATGAGGGAGATTTCCAAACAACCTTCTCCTCCTCCCCATGGCCTCAAGAGAAAGAAATACGAGGTGTAGCAGCTATGATCTATGGTGGGTTTCCTGCGGAGGCTGGAGCAGTGATTACAAGCCATTGCCTTGGCACCTACTCTTCATGGTGAATGGCAGCGGTGGATGTAGACCCAGAGTTGGGTTGGGGCAGAGGAGGACCACCAGAGGCTGGAGGGAGCCTAGAGAGGCCCAGAGTTCATTAAACTTTGGTTTGAATGAAAGTGAAATATGTTCCTGTAACGCAGGGCCACAGAGGTTAATGGAGACCTTTCTGCACATGGTTTATGACACTCTTTGGGCACCCAATTAACAAATGCGGGGCGTTCTCAGCAATTTAAATAAATATTTGTTTAGACTGTGTAAGGGGCAGTTGGAGTTTCCTGGCAGGTCAGTCTGAGATGGATTCTGCTTTCTTTGCCCCTTCTCCCCAGCTGTAGCGTAGACACACTGTGGTTCAGGGCCAGGCCACGCAGCGCAGCCATGTCTCCCACCTTGAAACAGCTCTCCTGGGCAGTGAGACCTTGAGGCCCCTGGGCACCCACTGTTCTGCATGGAGCTCAGAGGGACCAACGATGACAACCCCTGGCTAGTAGGGGTGGCTGGTGGCCTCAGACCCTGTCTGGACTCCAGACTTCCCTCTCTCCCTTGGCACCAGCATCTTCTCAGCAGGAAAGCCCCACAGGGCTGCAGCACTGTCCCCATCTCCTGACTCCATGGCAGGGAACTTTCATGCAGTGGGTGACCTGAACTATTTCTCTTAAAGAACCTGGCCCAAACTTTGACCCAACATTTAAACTCAACCCTTTCTGGGGTTTAGTGAGGTTGAGCCAAGGTTGGGTGATTTCTGTTACTCATCCCTCCGGCCTTCCAGTGTCCGAACAAAAACGGGAGCACGCAACTCCCCCAAAGATGCACTTGGGTATCCATGGGGCTGCCCCAGCATCTCATCCAAACTGAGAGTCCCCAGGTCTTCTCCACAGGGGTATCTGGAGTCTGAATTGGGAAGCATGAGAAGCGGCACTGGAGATGTGCCAGGTGGACTCACTGGGGCTTGTCTGACGGCCCGTCTGAAGTACATAACACTTCTCTTTAAGTGTAAGGGTAGTCCAGGGACACACATATGCTGCAGTGCTTTGCTGGGTTAAGGCTGTGGGCTGGCTGCTTCAGCGAGGCAGAGCCTGCTCAGATGCCTCTCTGGCCTGCAAGCCTTTTGAAGTTTGTCTGTCACTAATTTGAAACAGGACTCCATCGCGCAGAGGCAGCTGAGCCCTTGCTCAGCTCGTGACAAAGTGCCCCTCGTCCTGCCCCTCCGCTCTGCCGGTGATTTCAGGCTGCAGCTTCAGTCCTGTTACCAGCAGCACAGAGCAGGCAACTGGAAGTCACCTCTGGGAGGCAGCTGAACTTCAGCAATGCATGGCTGCCGCTGCTGAGAGGAGGTTGCTTTTGCAAAGCAGCAGACAGAAGGATGCAGAGCGAGCGACAGATGGACGGACCAACGACCCGACGGCATGAACACTGCCCAGGCAGGCACAGACACACAGGATGGGGTGAGTCACTCTCCAGGCTGGCATTGGAGAATTGAGCTGTGCCATACCCAGATGTCCGAACAAGGCTCAGCCTCCTTCAGGCAGCTTTGTCTCACCAGGCCTCCCCACTGCCTGGAAGGAGTGTCCCTCATTCTTCTCTAGCTCAGTGGTTGGTTTGTACCTGCTGTCATGCGTGATGGCCTGTGCTGCCGGGCTTGGTGTGCCTCCCTCTCACCCTGCTCACCCAGCACCCAGCCTTGGATGGAAGCTGTAGGGGAAATGTCTGAGACATGTTGCAAGGAAGAGGGAGATGCTGAGTGCTCGCAGGGGAAAGCTCTGGAGGAAACGACAACTCGCAGTGGAGCATCCTTTAGCTTGCAGTGCTCAGGCAAGGGGTCTCTTCCACTCCTCATGGTGGTCAAAGGGCATGGGTGAGGTTAAGATGAATCCACTAATCTGCATCTGATGGGGAGGTTTATGCTCTTTCCTTCAGAGCAGAGCTTAGCCCTAAGCCCTGCATCACCTTCACCTGTCACTCACGTGTGAACAACCCCGGCATCTCCACAGGCACTGACCGTTGCTGTCAGTGCTTACCTTCCCCTGGACTTGGACTCACAGTGCCTCAGAGCAAGGAGAGGAGTTGAATCCTGGCTACCTTAAACACCATCTAACTTGGCTGGAGATAGCTTCCAAACAGGGGAGGAGCAGCCCTGCAACCTTGCTGTCTCTAGATTTTTCTGAAGGAAACACAACCCCAAGAGAACTGTTTGATCCTAAAATAAGGCAGACAGGCAGACAGGGCAGATGCTTCCCCAGATGCTGATGGGCAGTTGGTGACACTCAGCTGACAGGAGAAGGACAGAGGCCCCACATTAGGTCAGTGCATGGAGGTGTCCAAAACCCTGTGGCACCTGTCTGTGGAGACCAGAAGTCTTCACCAAGGACCAGGAGGACCTGCCTGTTCTGCCTTTCATTCACCCAAGAGTCTGAGGACACTTTTGGACTTGACTCCCAGCAAACAGCTACTGGCCTGTGTGAGGTACAAGTCTATGACCAAGACCATCCCGTTCAAAGCTTTGTCCTGTATGAGCGATGCTGATGTCTTCTTTATGAGCTCCCATATTTGGCCTTATTAAATAACTAACTCCAGAGTGGTTAGGTGCTCACATCCAGCTCCGAGGAACTTGAGAAAAGCCAAGACACTCAGGTGACCATGGCAATGTGAGACTGCTTTGGAAGGAGGTTACTTATCCAAATGTATCAAATTCAGAGCTAAAAGGAAACCAAAGGCCCTTCTGAGCCCCTCACAGCCCCCTTATGATCCTTGACTGCTTTATCTATCTTCCCTGGCAGACAAGCACTGGGGATGTATCAATTCAGAGGTACGAGGTGGCTTTTGGTTCCCATGCATGGTTTTAGGTGGAGGCACAAGTAGGACATAACAGAAACCCACAGTTATTTCCCAGCTGTTTGTGCCACGCCTACAGTGGGAAATAAAAGAGACATTTTAAAATGCAGTAACGGGCCCATCCTGACTGTCCTACTTCTGAGCAAGACCGAGCCTGGTGTGTTGAAAACACACCAGCTGACCACCCTCAGCCTGGGGCTGCCTCTGTGGGATCTACTGAGGGTGAGGCTGCCACTGAGCTGCACAGTGGTGGCTGTCACCTCTCTCTGCTGCCACATAGAAAACCACCTCTTGGCTGGTCCTGGCACAGCAGAGCACAGCCCCAGGGCACTCCATCATCTCCTGCAGCCACCAGAGGAAGATCCTCAAGTGGCAGAAAGGAGAGAGACAGGTCAGTAAGGAGTTCATGGGGCCATCAGCGAGAACCAAGACACCCAGCACCAGGATAGTCAGCGTGAGCAATGATCTCCTTTCACACTGAGCAGTGAGGAAGCCGTGACTGGCCCCTGAGCAGCTTCATTCCCTCCCCATGGAGGCGATGGCTCTGTTCATATATCCCCTTCCTGGAGCAGGAAAGAGACCTGCAATTACAGCAGGTTGCTGGAAGCATTTCTGGGCCTTCAGAATTTGCTAGTCAGCTCTTTTCTGCCGCTCAGATGAACGTGCCACATCAAGAAGGACTCAGGGAGTAAACTTTGCCTTTTTTTTTTGCTCTGGCCACAGCTTCTCTCCAAAGTTTTCAGCGCTGATTTGTTTATACAGGAGCCAGTTTTGTTAGTGTCCTTTAAATAACATGAAAGAGCAGCAAGCAGTGCCTGCTGCCTTTGTACCCCTGGTGCCATGCTCTCCCCGAGTAGCCACGGGGTGTGTGAATTCAGCTCATCAGCGAATAAAACA
>VXBZ01006988.1:355556-367079 GCA_013399135.1 Heliornis fulica | reverse complement strand
CTCTGGGAGTTGCTTCTAACCCTAATCATTCTATGATTCTATGAAAAGGCTTCAGGTCATGTGTGATCTACTCTAGATGATCCTTCTCGGGCAGGGGATTGGACTTAGTGACATTTCGAGGTCTTTTCCAGCTCCTAATATTCTGTGATTCTGTGATACCCAGGAGTGACAGCTGTATGTCATCCTCCCATTTTCATCCCAGCCAGCCTGATGCAAGCTCTACAGTACGAGAGTGAGTACAGGGCAAGAATACCTACATCTTCTCCCAAGCCCACCCACAGGGTTTTGGCTGTGAAGCTGTGACAGAGCAGTTCACAGAAGGGCCAAGCTGTAACTCTGTGGTGTATTGGTTGGTAGGATGCTGTAATGAGGGAATAAAACCAGGACTTCCAAAGACCTGGTAAGATGTCTGAGCTGGAGTTAACCAGCTCTGACTATGACACTGCTGAGGGAAATCTCCTGGTGGAGAGATTCCACATCACTAGATGGTGGAGCTCTTGCCCAGAAACACAGATTCAGGACTAAGAATATTTAAAAAACAGGCTAATGTGAAATTAAAAAAAAAAAAAATAAAAATCAGCCAGTTGGCATGGCCTTGGTTTGGGAAGGAGAGCGTGTGTAGGAGGCATCACCACATCCTTTCCTTCCCAGCTGTTTTAGAGCCACGAATAGCAGCTCAAGATTAAACCCCACGGTAGGGTTACCATGTTTTTTGTCCAAAGATCCCAGGCAGAAGTGTGGGCAGGCAGGACAGCAGCCTGCAAAGCACATGTTGGGTGGGCAGGCTGCTCACACCAATCCCCCTGTTCCTGTCCTGGGGACAGCCTGTTGGCAAAGGCCGTGGCTGTAGGTGAGGGAGAGCCTACATCCGCTTGTCACTAGAGATGCTATGTGCTGCTGGGTCTCCACCAGCATACCAGAATCCTGCTGGCACAACACTGGACTTGCTCATGAAGGGTACACCACCATTGCTGAAGGCAGCAGGTGGGCAGCAGAGGATGCCCCATCCCAGCACCCTTTGCCTGTGCCTGAGGGCACATACACCTGTTTCCACTCACAGCTGCTGAGACTTAGAGAGGAACCAGCCCATTGCAGTGGTCGAAACATCCACCTTCTGCTTTGCCACACTGCTCTCCTACATCACAGCCTCTTAATTATTAGCTGCTTGAGGCAATCAGGTGGGAACAGCCTCCAAGGCTGTTGTTGGACTGCTCTCACCTCTCTGTGCCCTGCACGGAGCCTGAGGCATTTCCAGAGGTGTCTCGTGCCCCTGGTCTGCGGTGCGTGGCCTTTGTGCCAAAAGCCCACAGGTCCTTGCAGCATGCTGTGGGGGTGACTGTGGGGTGTCACTCGGGATCACTGCCACTGGCACACCACCGTTACCTGGGGGTGCACAAGCAGAAAACAGATCCCACTGAGTGCATATGTAGCTGCTGCCTGCCCCCGGCTTTCTACCATGTGCTGACAGGCTGGTGACCATCCTCTGTCTTCCCAGACCTCTCCTGTGTCCAGGACCAAGGAATGTAGTGCTCTGTGGGGCTTGGTCCCACCCTGGGTGGTGGGAGGGTGAAGGAGGTTCTCTCTGGTGTGACTTCTCTCACACTTACACACATGAGTGTGCCAGGCTTGTCCTTCTACACAGCTCCCAGAGGGTGACCAGGAGGAGCTGGCAGAGCTCAGCCCAACCTCCCCTTACCCAGCTGTGCTGTTACCCATGGACTGCAGTCAGCCCCCTGTGCCATAGCAGCCACCTTCTCCCTTGTATAGAGCCCAGCTGGGTGCCCGTGCTGCCTCCAAGCTGGGCTCCAGCACCCTCTGAGGCTCGGTCCATCAGCTTTCCTCTACCCAGGGCAGAGGAAAAGCCTTCAGCCTCGCCTCCCTCCTCTGTGTCTGCTTGAGTGGTGTCAGCCTCTTGGAAGGTGTCTGGGTATTGCTCCAACTGCCATGGCTAGCTTCAATTGGCCTAACCTATTCACTGGTTGAAAGATTTATATCCATTTCCTTCTCTCTCTCTCTCCCTCTCCCCACCTCCCACCCAAATAGGTAAGGAGAGCAGTTTGGGAGAGGCCGACCTGCAGCCGAGCTCCGACCCTTCGGGAATGGACAGCAGCTACCTCAGCGTGAAGGAGGCGGGAGTGAAGGTGCCCCAGGACAGGGCCAGCACGGACCTCCCCAGCCCCATGGACAAGGCCGACTCGGAGAGCAACAAGGGCAAAAAGCGGAGGAACCGCACCACCTTCACCAGTTACCAGCTGGAGGAGCTGGAGAAGGTCTTTCAGAAGACCCACTACCCAGATGTCTATGCCAGAGAGCAGCTAGCCATGAGGACAGACCTCACTGAGGCTCGTGTACAGGTAACGGGGAATGGCCTAGGGCCGGGCGAGGGGTGGGCAAGCTGCAAACAAACTGCTTTCTTCTGGAGACTTGGCAGGGGAGACAGGTCCTTAGGTTGGAGTGGGAGGATGCTTTCCCACCACATGGTCTCTCTCTAGCAGAATGGGGATGAGGATCTGATGGGGACATGCGGTGCCAGAGAGCATGAGGTCACACAGGAGGAGTAGCTCTTGCTGCCTGCTTGGCTAAGCAGGCAATGAGACCACATGAAGCTTAGTGATCAGGGTCAAAAAGGTGCTTCCACCATCACAAGAGGAGCAGAAGAGTCAAACAGCCACGCTGCGTCTCACCACCTTCACCACACCAGGGCTAGCTCCTATGAACTAGCTGCCCCAATCTGACCTGGGGATCCACCAGAGACCAAATGCTCAAAGGAGTGAATGATTCTCTGAATGCTGGTCTTACCTCTGAGTCAAGGTTACACCAAAGGCCTGGAAGAACTGCAAAGCATTTTCAAAAAGAAGCACCATCACTTGGAGTGGACATCTGCAGCTCACGCCTTGATGGCCATCAGAAGTTCTGCTGAAGCTGAAGCTCTCGTCCTCCAGTTTAGCTAATCCCATGGCTTCCATCTGCAGGCATTTATCAGCTCACCACCCCCAGAACCTGCCTTAGTATCAGGAATAGCTGGTGTGTGGTGGCATTGGATTATCCTCTTATACCAGAAGACTCCCAGGTCTGAGGTTGCCAGCCTGCCCTCTGTGCTAACCTTTACAAGACCTTGCTGCCAACAGCCGAAGCAGTCAGGTCAGCATCCTTGCACAAGTCCATTCTTTGTACGTTTACTTCCAGTTTCAACTCCCTGCAGGCCCTTCCTTGTCTGTCTGCCTCAACTGGTTTGCAGAGCTGGTACAGCTCTTCTTCCCCACAGCTGTTTCTCTTCTCACCACGGCTGCGTCTCGCTAGAGAGCAGCGTGATTCCTGTTGGCCCTGCGCGTACGTGCTGAGCCCTGTGGGACTGGCAGAGGAAGGTAGTGCTCCAAACCCCAGCTCTCCACTTCTGCTGCTGGACACAGACCTTGATTTCCCAGGGACACATCACAAGCGCTGATGAGGGGTCTCCTGGCAGGCCAGGCACAGCATCGGGTTACGGACCAGACCGATGGGTGGGATTCCTTTTGCTCAGGAATGAGAATGAGGTGCTGCAGGGATGCACTCTGGGCCAGGGTGCCCTGGCAGGAGCCAGGGCAGGTGAGGCAGATGCAATCCACAAGTGCATTACATATGACCCATGATTTCAGGGGTTTCTTTCCCCACTTTGCCACTGCTGAGGGCAGAGGCACCTTCCCATGCAGCCTGGAGGCAATCTAGCAGAGGGGGTAGCTGTTGGTTTCACCCTACCCTGAGATAAGCCCCCCCCAGTGGTCTGCCACCAAGGGCAGGGCAGAAGAGCCTCTCTGCCCTCCCCACTGCCAGCTTGCCCCCTCACTGCAGGTGGTGATGACAGGGCTCCGGTGACGGAGCGGCTGGAGGACTTGTCTAAGTGGCTGGCAAAGCACCTGCATTTCACTCTGCTCCCCAGCCCCACGGGGGAGGGACCCCATCCCAGTGGCCCCCAGCCGCTGCCCTCGGTAGGAGTGCAGGCTCCCTGTCAGGATCACACCAAGGGCTGTGGGTGCTGGCTGGGCAGGCTCAGGGACACCCTGGAGGCACCCGAGGCATTCCACGTGGGTTCCCAGGGTGCTGTGGCTGCCAGCTGGTGGGCTGCTTGGCCTTGGCACAATGGTGGCAGCCCCTGGGAGGCATGAGGGTCAGCCTGGTGTGGGACAGGGCTCTTCTGCATGGGGCTGAGCTTCCCACAAGGGAAGCTTTGGGGAAGAAGGCCTTAGTGAATCACCTTAGCACCTGTCTCCAGCTCTGGGCTGTGGCATAGCTTGTTTAGGCTGGACTCTGGCCGCCCACCCCTCTGGGAAGCTCTGCTTTGCAGGAGCCTCCCCGTGCCAGCACTGCAGCACTGAGGGGTCAGCTTAGAGGTGAAGAGCAGGCACCAGCATGGATCATCAGTCCAGGAGAGTGATGCAAAATGAAAGGCTACTGCAAGGCCCAAGGACCCAGCCAGGGCCAAGGCAGAGAGCAGAAACCACAAATAAGCCACAAGTCCCTTAGTTCCTACCTCCTGCAAGCCAAACAGCCAAACAGCTCTGTTCAGAGACCCTCCACCAAGTCGGACTCACAACTACTGCAGACTTTGAAGGGAGCTCACTTGTCTCCCTGCCAAGGAAGGTATGGTCCTCTAAGGGGTGCTGAGTACCCTGGCACAAATCCATGGAGGACAGTTTCAGCTGCCTGCAAGACTGAAGTAGGCAAAGCAGAGTGGCATGAAGGTGAGGAGCCCAGCAGGTTTGAGGGGTGATGCTCTTTCCCATGGCTGAGCCAGCTTTTGGCTGGAGGTCATTCCCTCTGGCCAGGCTCAGGTCCCTGGGGAGCACAACCAGCCCCCACGTTGCAGACAGGAGATGCTGAGCTCAGAAAGGCAGCAGCAGCTCTGGTATTTTTCTGCTTCTGGGGGTCTTGGTACCTGGAGAAGAGCTCATGCATGGGGTGGGCTGTGTGCTGGCTGCGGAGTGGTCGCATCCTGCAGCCTGGGCCCTCTCCTGCTCCATTTCTGTGCCTGTCTTGGTTCCCAGCTGTCAGCACTGGTGTCCAACAACACTGAAGCTAATTCCCCCAGCCATGCAATTAAACACTTTCCCTGATGCCCCTCACGACCTGGCCCCTTGTTGCCAAGCCCTATTAAGCTACTGCATGTCCTTCTTTTCCAAACTGGGAGCCACATGCAAGTCCTGTGCAGAGCCACCCAGCCAGGGAAAGGCTCCTAGGGCTCAGAACCAAACCTACAGTGTGTGATGTTACCATGTATGTCCTGCACAGCGTGAGTATCCCAGTCCTTTCTCCTCCTTTTCCACGTCCAGGGCTGCAGAGCCCCTAAAAGAGCTCCTGCTCGGTGCCAGCAATTGTCTGAGCTTCTTCCAGCCCATCCAGGCCTGCAGCAGATGTCTGAGGTGGTGGCACCAGAGGAACATGGTAGACAACACACATGAACTCACATGTGGCTCCTTTCCCTCGCATGTAGACGCAGATACACATCCCTCAGCCCACACCAGCCTGGCTCTGGCTGCTGATCTCTCTTGGGCCGGGAGCAGCTCTGCCTTCTGGCCTGCCCTGCAGCAGAGGAGGAGATGGGGCTGGAAGGAGGCTTCACAGCCAGGCAATAGAACCCCTTAGCTAGCCCCCCCTCAGAGCCAGCCTTATGATTGCTGGGGCCATTAATGAAATGTTTTCGTCGGTGACCCTGTGATGCAGCGGGGGCTTGAAAGTGAGAGGGAAATGTCAAACTCTGCTGTAGCAAAATCACCGCCTCAGAAAAAAAAAAAAAAAGAAAGGAAAAAAAGCAAAGCAAAGCAAGAAGTAATATATCTTGATCCCTTTTCCCCCATAAAACCCTGGGAGGCTGGTGGAAGGAGCGGAAAGACTGAGCTAAGCCTGCAGGAAATTAAACATGAAATGAAAACAAGCTCAAGTTATTCAATTCTCTCATCCCAGGCTCCAATTTCCCATTCCAGGCCACTGATAAAATGGTGTCCAGTTTCAGCACTCAGGGATGAATTCTGGCTCTGTTCTTGCAGGCTGGAAAGCAAAGGGCTGCTGACCATCTCCAGGAGAGGGGAGACTGCCTGCCCTTTAGCAGAAGGATGGGGTCTTGGAGACAGGCACACAGACAGGCGGACAGACAGGAGGCTGAGCAGAGGGAGGAGAGCAGACCTAGGCCTGGGTGAGGTCCCAGCTCAACCCTTCCACCCACACCCCACACAGGGCCCGTGGGGCTTGGTGGCAGGGTCAGCCCGGCCGCCCCGGCTGGGAGCCAAGGTGTCCGCAGAGAAGCAGCGAGCAGGAGGCTCCTGCGCTCTTTGTCTTGGGTGGCTCCTGGCCTCTCCACCCCTCCAACCCCCCTCCCCTCCAGCAGCACATCAGCTGGGTGTGCATATGGATTGAAGTACTGGCACATGGCTGAATGTTTATGGAGACATGGAACATGGTCTGTTCTGTAGACTTTTATAGGACTGATTGGGTACATCAGGGCTTATCAAAGCCTTGCCTGCAGGAGTCAGATACATGACATTACCCTACACTCTCACGCCAATTCTTAACACCGAGGGGCAGCCCACAGTGAGTGCTTATCCCTGCACCAAGTACCCCATCCTGAGCTCAGAGGACTTGCTGCACCTGCTCCACCTTGGCTCTCACACCCTGTCCCACAGCAGCTTCTCTTGGTAAAAGCTGACAGGCTAGGAAAGGAAACTGGGCTTTTGTTGGGTTCTCAATTCGCTCTTTGAAAGCAGGTGTCTTCCAAGATTGAGGAAGCCAAAAAACACTCAGGATTAGGGTTTGAGGTTTGGGTTTTGTTTTTTTTTTTCTGATATCTTCACATCATACACTGTCCTGCCTGCCCTGTTCTCCCTGGAGCACTGGGGAGGTCTGGAGAAACCCAACAAGACTGCAAGGTACCAAACAGCCTAAAAGGACTCTGACCAGCAGAGAAAGCAGAACTTTACAAAGTGGTTCAAACCTTGCTGGGAGCCTTTCAGAGCAGTGGCTCACTGCCAGCCCTCGGAGCACCCCCAGTGCCCCCAGCACCAGTACCTGGACCGAAGACACCCCTCAGCCTAACACGATGGTTTGCCACGGCTTCTCAGCCCAGCAGCCGCGTGGGGACTACAGTTCAAGAACTGCCAGTTTAAACCATTTAGCTCTGCCAGCACCAGTTCAATTCAATGCATAAAAGAGAAGCATGAGACGAAAAGCCTGTGCTGGAGACCCTGTTCCACCTCAACTGGCCTGGGAAAGCTCCCAGCAGCCCCGGCAGAGTGGTGGTCGTGCTGTCCTGGGGAAGCCAAGCACACAAACTCCGCACCAACCCTTGGAAGGCTGAGGAGCCAGGCACCACCTCGGGAGACTGTGTTCAGCTGCCTGTGCCAGGATCACAGAGCACTGCACTGACTCAACGAGGCAGTAGCACAGAGCACATCACTGATGTGAGGACCAACCTGACACCCGGCCGCACTGGGACCATCCCAATGCAGCATGGACCCATCCCTCCCCAACCAGCCCTTTTTATAGGGGCATGACCAAACCTGGTGTGGAAATCAACCCTGGGCCAGCTTGGCTCACCTGTGCTGGCTGTTTGGGGAAGGTAAGTCCATCCCAGATGGCACCAGGCCAGCAGGCAGGCCAGGCAGTGCCTTTGCCAGGCAGAGGAATGGCCACATATGCCTGGCACATGTTCGCCCCCAGCCTCGCGCGCAGCCAGTGCTCTGCTCCCTACCTGCTCTCCACCCCTCTGTGCACAGCAGGGCCTCCTCCGCCCGAGGAGGAACCGGGTCACCACCGCTAACTTTGAATCTGCAGATCAAAGCAGCGTGATCTGGGCCAGCCCTGGGACTGGCCTGCAGCTGGGCTGGAGCGGCTGTGCCAAGAAGATGTAGAAGAAAAGCAGACGGATGCCTGGGGCATCAAACCTGTTCCAGTAGGACGCTCTTCATGTGCGGCGTGCGCTCGGCTGGGATAACGTTAGGACCTTTCTGACGGTGCTTTTTGCCCCCAAGGAAAACCCTCGTAGGATTTCTGATTCAAGGTGGGGGTTTTTATACCAGGACACTGCTTTGGGAATGGCTAGTGTGGCTAGTTTGTGCATGGCCTGTGCCAGTGGCATTGCCGTGGCCACACGGGCACTAAACACTACGCCATTGGCAGCCTGCATGGGGAGGACGTGCCCGGGCACTGCACCATCCGCTCCCTGCACAGAGCAGACCACAGACCCTCAGCTGCCCACTTGTACCACAGCTGGTCGTGGTGGGGAGCAGCAAGAGACCGGCACGAGGCCATCTCTCTTGCCAGAGAGCCCTAAATGGCTCTTCTAGCACAAGCAATGTCAGCTCGGTCTGGAAACCACAGCCCCTCGGGTTGATGCAGGCTGCAAGTGCCACCACCCTCCTCCCCCCCTGACACAGAAGCCCCACCATACTCCGAAGACGTGAGCTTCCCACCCAGTGCCTGTGTTCCCCAGCTGCCCGCCGAGCCGCGGCGCTGCCCCACGGCCAGGCACAGGCAGGGCCAAGCTGCGCGTCAGCGATGCCCCCCGCTCTGCGAGTCACCGTGTAAAACTCGAAGCAGAACTGAGAGGCTCTAGGGCTGCTCCTTTCATGCACTGGCGTGACCTGCATAACCCAGCCCCCGGTGATCGCCTGCATCTCTCAGGGCCTTCAAAGCAGCTCTTGATTGATGTGTTTCCCTGACTCACAAGCTTCAAGAGGCTTTGAAGACACTGGGCCAGGCTCTGATCTCTCCTATGCTGATGCAAATCAGGAGCAATGGTGCTGACAGCAGTGCAATAATCCACACTGATGTCAAGCCAGTAAAAATAAGAGCAGAAACAGAGTTTTGGTCTTTCCTCTGCCTTGAAGGGATCTGAGTAGCACTGTGAAGCAGAGAGCTGCAAACCCTGCAAAGAAAACTCAATGTAAAGCAAAGGACATGTAACTCTGCGGAGGGGACGTGTCATTTCCTGCAGCTAAGGAGGAAAGGAGTGTTACACCGCTTTTAAAAAAAAAAAACAGTTAAGAAAAACGGGACTGAGAGCTCAGTGAGAAATGCTCTCAGTCAGTGGCACCGTTAGAGCCAGGACCAGGCTTGGGGAAAGCCCCAGCACACACAGACACATTCACACTTCTCACCGGAGACTGGCTGATGGCAGGATCGCAGCCCCTGGATAACACCGGGCTGGAGGGAAATGGGTGATCCCAGTGGAAACCAGGCTGTGGGAGGCAAGAGCTGTGCATGTCTCTAGGCAGGCAGGACACCAAATGTTGGGCACCACTTGTTGTTCGGGGTGCTCTCAGTCTGGGAGTGCAGGCTGGCCCCAGATCCCCCCCAGGGACACGGGACAGGGTGTCTGCTTCCCCGTGGGGCTTGTGGGCAGAGCGGTGCCCTGTCCCAGTGCAATGCTCAACCACTTAAGAAGCCCTGCCTGCTGGTGGGCTCACCAGGGCTGCCAGGCTCCCAGATGCTGCCACCCTCCCATTCAGAGCCTCCTGTCTCCCTCTCCCCAGGTTTGGTTTCAGAACCGACGAGCAAAATGGCGCAAGCGGGAGCGGTTCGGCCAGATGCAGCAGGTCCGGACCCACTTCTCCACCGCCTATGAGCTGCCTCTGCTCACCCGTGCCGAGAACTACGCCCAGGTGAGCACATCTCCCCATCCTGGCCCATCTGTCCCAGTGCCTGCTGGTCACACTGCCTGTGCTCCCACCCCCCTCGAAGCAATGCTTTGCTCCTGGGGTTCATCCACCTGCCCTCAAGGCAAGGCTGCAAGAGTTCCTGGGCCAGGGCTATACTGCCAAGCATTGAAGGGCCAGGAGTTGGTTAGTTGGGTGTCCTGCCCAGCTCCCTCATGCCCCAACCCGGAGCAACCACTGTGAGAGCAAACACCAAGCCCAGTCCTGCATGACACAGTGCAGCCACACTTTGGATCTAACCTATTACACCGTCCTTCTTCCATCACGTGCGGTGCTGCCCACTAACTTCCCCCTGGTTTGAAAGAGATCCAAAAGGCTATTTCATGTGTAAAAACCAGCAGGTCCCAGGAAAGCTCCCAGGAAGCTTTCACAACACCTTCTTTAGGTGGCTGGACAAAATCATTTTTACCCCTGGCAAATTCTCACAGCTGTGTCCCAGTGATGGGCTGTGGTACCCACAGATGTACCCAGGCTCTGTGATGTCTGGGGATGCTTCCCAAGGGGCTTGAAGGTTTGTGCTCCAAAGGAAGTGGGCAGTGGGAGCAGCTTTGGAGTATCTGGGGCTGCTCCTGGGGTCTACTGAGACCATTCCTGCCCTGGTCCAGGAGGCAGATGACAGAGATCCCTCCCTGCCTTAGTTTCACAGAATGACTAGGTTGGAAAAGACCTTTAAGATCATGGAGTCCAACTGTACCTGTTCCCTCCTAAATCATATTCCTCAGCACCTCATCTACCCATCTTTTAAATACATCCAGGGATGGTGACTCAACCACCTCCCTGGGCAGCCTGTTCCACATCCTGACAAGAGTTTCAGTGAAGAATTTCTTCCTAACATCTAATCTGAACCTGCTCCGATGCTTGAGGCCATTTCCCTTGTCCTATCACCTGTCAATTGGCTCAAGAGACCATCACCCACCTCTCTACAACCTNACAATCTCCTTTCAGAAAATTATAGGCAGCAACAAGGTCTCCCCTCAGCCTCTTCTTCTCCAGACTAAACACCCCCAGCTTCCTCAGCTGCTCCTCATAAGATTCGCCCTCCAGACCCTTCACCAGCCTGGTTGCCCTTCCCTGAACACGTTCCATGTCCTTCTTGTAGTGAGGGGCCCAGAACTGAATGCAGCACTCGAGGTGTGACCTCACCAGTGCCGAGTACAGGGGCACAATCACCTCCCTATCCTGAGAAACCTGTCACCACAGCACCCTCCCAAGCACTGGGCCAGCCCCCAACACTGCCTTCAGACGCTGCCAGGGCAGACAGGCCTTTGTTAACTGAAGGGCTAAGCTAAATGCTCCCTCTCTCCAGCCAGCTTCTCTTCCCAACACCCAGCATTTACTTCAGGGAGCAGTTCTTCAGGTGCGATGCTCTAAACCCAGCTTGTCCTCACAGATCTGCTGGGAGTCCTTCCCCTGACGCCTGGGCTGTCAGCTACCTTCTCAGCCAGCATCGCACCAAAGCTCCCCCGCAGACAAGCCAAAAGCCTGTGACCTCTCTCCTGCTTGGCATCTCCCTGAACTGAACAAGAAGTCCTTATGAAACAGCTGAGAGGTGCCAAAGCAGCTTTTCAAGCAGAGGACACTCTCAGCAGCCTTTCAGCATGCCACTCTTTGACTTTGTAACTTACACTGCTCCCTCCCTTCATACTGCCCTCCTCTCCCAGAGAGGGAGAGATCAAAAAGCAAAAAGCAATTTTCAGGAGGTAAGAGATCAGAGAGGGCCAAAGGGTCAGTGGTACGAACCTATTGTGTCCAGTTCTGGGCCCCTCAGTTCAGGAAAGACATAGATCTCCTTGAAAGAGTCCAGCACAGGGACACCAAGATGGAGTGGAACATCTTCCTT
>VXBZ01006988.1:334605-355531 GCA_013399135.1 Heliornis fulica | reverse complement strand
GGTCATAGAGTCTCCTTCTTTGGAGACATTCAAGACCAATCTGGACACACTCCTGTGTGGTCTAATCTAGGTGATCCTGCTCGGGCAGGGGGGTTGGAGTGGATGATCTTTCAAGGTCCCTTCCAGCTCCTGACACACCAGCTTCCCCTTGCGTGCAGGGCTGCCCAGCCAGGGCCAGACACTCTCCGTGCCCCCCCAGCCAGCTGCGTCCCGTGTGGGTCTGCCCTGACGCTTCTTTTCCCACCCCCAGATCCAGAACCCCTCCTGGATTGGCAACAACGGAGCCGCCTCCCCCGTGCCCGCCTGCGTCGTCCCCTGTGAGACGGTGCCCTCCTGCATGTCCCCCCACGCTCACCCCCACACGGCCGGCGGCGTCTCCGAGTTCCTCGGCGTCTCCGGCCCCGGCAGCCACGTGGGACAGACTCACATGGGCGGCCTCTTCGGCACAGCCGGCATGAGCCCCGGCCTCAACGGCTACGAGCTGAACAGCGAGCCAGACCGCAAGACCTCCAGCATCGCTGCCCTGAGGATGAAAGCAAAGGAGCACAGTGCCGCTATCTCCTGGGCGACATGACAGGGTTGCAGCACAGCGCCCGCGAGACACCGAGACAGCGCGCGGGGACAGACAAATAAATCCACCCGCTTGGGCTCCAGACAGCAGTTGCCTCCTCGGGGATCTGAATGCAGCACTTTTAGCTACCCTAGGCGTATAAAGTACATATGTTAATGTAAGTGGAGTGTTTCCAGCATGAACGCGGCGGCTCCCGGCTTCCCGGGGTCAGGCGGGAAGAGGGAGGCTGTGGAGCAGCACTTCTTCCGGTGAGATCCGGGTTGGGATGCGTCCCCTCTCACTGTCACCTCCCCAATAACCTGGGCATTTTTTCTCCCCACTCTTTTTTCCAACACCAGATCTGCCTTTCCAAAGAGCAAGACCCTGCTGGCAATTCAGCAGCTTCCCCCACACCTTCACCCACACACCCAGACACACCCCAAACACCCCCCCTCCAACTTCCCCTCCTGTCTTGCCGACAGTGTTGCTCAGATCTGTTCTGCCCTGGGCCAGGGACTGGATGGGGACGCTGGCACCAGCAAAGAGACTCCTCTCAGGCTGCTCCCATCCTCCTAGCAGGAGGAGCATGGCTGGGAAGATACCCGAGGCTAGAAAGAAGGCAACATTATCTCCTTCTACCTTGCTTCCTCTCCATCTTGCAGCCTGGGGTGAAGCCTGAGGCCCATGAAGGAGATGCCTCCTCTCCTAACACAGCACAGTGACACCACACTTTGCCAGCTGGGGCTTGGTGTCGAGGCTCATGTGCACAGCGGGGCGGCAGAACCTTTCCTCTGTCTTTCACTGGGTTGGGAATGACTATCCTCAGCTTAGAGGCAGCAGGTATGGGATGGGAGTACCGTTACTGTGTAAATCCACAGGTCCCCAGAGAAACTGCTCTGAGAAACAGCTCAAGCACCAGCCGACAGCCACGGCTGCGTGAGGCAGTCAAGTTCCTCGTACACCTTGTCCTGGGGTCAGATAAGTGCAAGGGCAGACCCCCACCCCACTGCACACATCACTGCGGGCATCTCTGCGGGGAAGCAGGCTGGGAAGGAACTAAAGATGGACAAGGTGACACTGCCCCATCTCCAGCCACCTCAGATCCTCTTCATCTTGCAGAGGAAGCAGGAGACACCAGAACATGCCTGGTGTGTCTGAGCCAACGTGCTTCCCTGCTTTTCCCTCCCAGTGCTTTCACCTACACAGCATTAACTGTTAAGTAACATCTCCCTTGCAAGGCTAAATCTTTTAGAAGCTTTTCAAAGATCTCACAGTGCTAGGAATGATTTTAGAGCATCTTTTTACCCCACTGAATTAGCAGTGGGCTATGCAGGCTCAGCTGGAGCTGGGGCAGCTGTCTCTGGGGTTCACCAGGGAGCAACAGGAATCTGTGTGTCACCCTGCCTTCCCTCCTCACACTCAGTGTTAGAGGATCTTGCAGTTCAAGGTCCAGGAATATTTAGTGGTCTTGGAAAAGGCTCCAAATAAGCTACAACCAAAGATAAGGTTTCAGGTAAACAAGGTATAGAAGTATTTCTATAGTGCCTACGCTGCCATACGCTACATAAGTGAACCATCATTGCTCAATCAAATGTAATATATATTTATTGGAATAACAGAAGACCAGCAGTACTGTCTCTTTCCTCCCCTCAGAAACACTCCAAGATGCCTCCCGTGGCACTCACAGGGAACCAGCATGACCTTAACTGCGCCACACCAACGAGCAGGGCTCCCCCATCACGAGCAGCCAGGACTTGTGTCCCAAAAAATGATGCTAAAAATGATAGCTCCTAAAAATGATGCTGGTGCCTGAACCAGATGGGATCACACCGACTGGTCAGAGGTGTACGGCACCCTACCAGGCACTCCAGAAAGTCACCAAGGGTCCTTGTTGGACCAGGGACTGGTAGCAGGAGGTGATGTCTCCAGCACATTCTGTGCAGGCAGCTGAGCTCGGTGCCGAGAGCATCTTCCAAGGTACACCGGGGAGGTTGAGCTTCCTTCACTGTCTGGTGAGGGGCCGTTGCTCCAGCACCCCGGTACCGTGACTGACACAGCAAACCAGCAGCAAACAGAGCTGCTGAGCGGGCGGTGGGGCAGGCAGACACACGAGTAGGCAGTGGGGCAGGCAGGCACACGGACACAGGACCCACATGGCCTCCATTGGTGGCTTTGGTTCCCTACTGAAGTTAAAGGGTAGCTTTTCCTCCACAGAGCCAGGGTTTCACCTGAGCTGTTTGACAGCCCAGAGGACTAAGTGCTGTATCCTTCCCCTTGTTGCACAGGAGAGTCTCTGGCAGCAGACTTGGCATTTACAGAGCCTTGGCCCCTGCTTTCTCTCGCCTTAAATCCATGTGTGAAGCACATGTGGGACTCCCTCAATCTGTTTCAACCGCCGCCACACGTGCCCAGCCCTGAGCCCGCCTGAAAGCCTCACAAGACGAGGAGGGGCATGTTGCTCCCTGGAGCCCCCTGCCAGAGGGCTTCCCTCCCACCCTGTGCCACGGGTGGCCCTGCTGCTCGCCAGGCTTTGCCTTGCTTCTCCGGGTACCGCACCGGCACAGCGCCTTGTGCCCACACCTGTGGGTCATGCTGGCCCCTCAAAAGCTTCCCAATGCAGCTATTCAGGAGTTGTAAGCTACATGTCTCTGTATTTACACACATTTTAAAATTAATTTAAAAGGTTTTTTAAACTAGCTGTTAAATTAACATGAAAAACTGTATATATATATATACTTTATATATACATATATATCTTTATCTAGCCAACTTGCAGCTACTGCATTTTTTAAGGGTCACAGGGTCAGTGCTGTTCTTGCAATCTCAAGTTACCATGACAATGCCTTTTTAAATATTATTATTATTTTAATACCTTTCAACTCTATTTATGACTTTCTTCTCTATTTATTTCTTATTTAGTATTTTACTCCTGTCCACACATTGAGTTGAGATTCCCTGGCTTGGATGTGCCTTTGAAGCTGCAAGCTTTGCCCTCAGCCACCACTAAAATGTCTCACAAGCCCCCAACACCTGGACACCCACCATGCTCGTGGTGGCAGCCCTCTGTGGGTGCTGCACCCTGCTAGCTGGGCTCTCTCGGCTGCCCTCCCCAGCCTCATGGAGGCAGCAAAACGTTTCTCCTGGGCCGTCCCAGCACTGACTGCACAGCAGATACCCTACAAGGGGGCTGCCTTAGCTTGCCCATGGTTAGAAACATCTGAGATGTCACAGAGCTTTGAGAATAGGAAGATGCAAACAGTTGAGAGCAGCAAAGATTCCAGGCACCAGCTTAAAAAAGGTTGGGTACCACTTTTTGCCTATGAGCAGTAGTAAGTGCTTTACTAGCAACCGCAGACCAGCGGTGAACCAGGCTTGGGGCTTGCTGGGCCTCATGGGGTCCAGGCTGCTGTGCCCCAGCAAGCTCTGGCGAGGAGCAGGACAGGGGCCAGGTCAGCACGTGGCACTTTGCCCACCACCAGCCCTGCCACAAACCCACACTCCGAGCTGGCTCTGGCTGCCACCTCCTGAACATGCTACTAAGTTCATGCCCCAGCACCTACCTGGGTAGAGCCCACCGGGAAGAGGACCGAGAGGAGAAGGAGGTGAAGGAGAATCAGCTTTCCTCTTCCTAGTCTAGAGTGCATGGCACCATGTGAGCATTCCAGGTCACACATCCCTGCCGGAGCACCTGGCCTGGGCTCTGAGCGCGGGCAGGTCCGTACGAGAAGGCCACGCGCAGGGACGGCGCGTGAGGTCACAGAGCTGCAGCACACACGGCTTTAGCTGTGGGGATGCAACGCCAACCCAGGCTGGGGGAGCTGCTGGCTGGGTTTCTCCAGCATTGGAAGTGTTTTGGGGCCGGGAGGTGCGTTTCCACAATTCCTGGAGTTCACCCAGACCAGGCAGCACGTTGTAAAACACTCTTCAAACAAAGGCAGAAAAGGAAGTTTCCTGGAAAAGGTTTGAAAAATAATCAAGCTGAGGCAGAACACACACACCCCCCCATGTTTATTTTGCTGCTCTGACTGACACAGCAAAAAACAAACAGACCAAAGGAGAAACTGAACCCAAATGGGAAGGTGGAGGCGGGGGGAGATTGGATGGAACATCATCCAGGCCTTTGCAGCTTCCCTGAGGGAGCTGGGACGGAGCAGCCCTGCACCCCCTTAACTCTTTGCTGGTAACACGGTTCCCCACTCCCCCACATAGCTAGGTAGGTAGGTAGAGCTAGGACTTTTGTACTACTGATTTTGAAGGACAGTTTTCAATGTATAATAATATATCGGTTTAGGTGTGCAGTGTTTGAAAGAGACTGGGAGAAAGGAAGAAAACAAACCTCAATTCATACTGTTGTTTTCTCGTTGTAAAATATTGTAACCTTGTATAAACTCAAACTATTTTTGTTTTTCTTTAGCTTGATGCCCTGGGGTAGAACATATTAAGAAAGAAGTTGGTTTTTTGTTTTTTTTTAAAGTTCAGGAAAAAAGAAAAAAAAGAATAAAAAAATCATTACAAACGTTGCCATGTGAGGTTTGTGCCACCCAATGTTATTGCCTATGCAGCCATGTATTACCAGTTCATTACAGTGGAATATTAAAAAAGAACAGTCTTGCAGCTTGGCTCTTTGTAACTTTTTTTTTTTTAAGTTATTGCACTTGCAGCTTTTTCTGTCGGTTTTTCTTCTTTTTTTTTTCTGTTTCGTTTTTTGGCAGGGTGGGGAGGTGGTAGGGACTGGCAGGTCTGGTTGCCAGCTTTTTATTTTCCCAGTTGTTTTCTGAAAGGAGTGTCACCGCCGGGAAGTACCTTGCGTCCCAGCCGCCCCGGGTGAGGGGGCACCAACGCTGTCGTTGTTGCTTCGGTTTGCAATAAACTCCTCCTCTTCTCTCAACTGCGATCCGGCTGGTTTGTTCCTGACTCATGACAGATGAAATGTGATCAGAGGGGCCTCCAAAATCTCACGTTAATTGAAGTTGGCAAAAAATACTAACAGTGCCCTTTTGAACTGCTGACACAGTGCAGAATGGATTAGCCGGGGGTAGATTAACAACAGGTGGCAGCTCACGGGCTGCTGCCTCTCCCCGTACTGAGATGGTTACAGCCAGCAGCCAGGCGCGGGAGCATCCTGCCAGCCAGCTCCCGGCTAAGGAGGTGTCCCTGTCTCCGAGTCCTGTTCCAGAGAGCTCCAAGGAAAGTGAGGAGGATGGTCTCTCCTGCTTGCTGCTCCAGAGCTCTGGCTTCTGGCGGTGCTTAAGACTCCTGCAGGTCTCCCAGCCTCACCCAAGCAGTCCGCTGCAAGATAGCAGGTAATCCATCGCAGGAGAAGTGACTTGGCAACAAGATGTCACAGAGCTGTGGAGCCTCGGCCTCCCCGCGCCACAGCAGTGCTGCCATTACGCAGCCGGCCACGCTCGGGGCACTGTGCCACAAGCTGCCCTGAACTGCACCGAGGAGACACCCGGGCTTGGCACTGGGGGGATTTTCCCCTCAAAAAGTGCTCCTTCTCCCACGGCACGGCTGGCCCAGCTGCGCTCCCTCCCACCCAGCCCCACTTTGGCAGAGGTCCCACGCCCCGGTGAGCCTCTGCTGAGTTCCCCAGGTGCTGCTGACCGGGCTTGTGGGCAGATCCATCCCTCTGGGCAATGCTGAGCCAAGGGTTGTTTGTCTCAGCCCCATGGTTCCCAGGGCACATCTCTTGCCCAGCCCAGCATGGGGAAAGGTGGGTTCTGGTAGGGCCCTTCCTGTGGCTTTTGCTCCATAAATAAACCCAGCTGAGCCTGACTTTCCCTCATGAAATGCCACAGACCCATCAGCCCCAAGAAGAGCTCAAGCCCCTACACCCAGACACTGGGTGACTCAGAAAGTGCCCCCTGTGGTCAGGAAATGCTGAGGAGGTGCCCAGCAGCTATCAACAGCCCACCAAGACCCACAGAGCCTCTCTGGACTTTCCATCAGTTAGCGGGGAACATCAGCTCGGTTCAGATGGAGCATGGCTGTTTTCCATCTCGGAAAGAAACTGATAATGCAGGTGCTGTTGCAAGCTTATCCATTCCTCTCACTTGTAGGAGAAAAATTCCTTCCCTCCCCAGGCACTCAAAGACAGATTCTCCAGATGTTGGCAAAGCTCGGGCTGTTGAGAGCCTAAAGCCAGTTTCAGCAACGTCCTGGTTGTATGGGTTTACAACAGAAATTGCTCCTGGCCTGAACGTTGCCAAAGAGCTAAAACATCTCTCTATAAACTCTAGGCAGTGGCATATTAGAAGTGCACATTCTTTTCTTGAAGCTGTGCTTTCCTACTGGCATTTCAGGAGCTGTTTAAAACACATGGAAAAATTTCTCTCCGGGAGATGCGGCTACGGCACCTAGGCTAATGCATTCCTTCTCTGCTGAGGAGTACAACTTCTGAGGCAGGGCAAAGTTCGGGCAGTTTTAATGAAAAACAATTTTTCCTTCCTGTAAACTAACAGGTTTTCCTTTTTTTTCTTCCTGTTTTTAAAAGCAGGTTATTAACCTTTAAGCAGATGGATGTACAATAACCTCCTCATCGGCGAGGAAGGTAACAGCCACGCAAGGTGCATCTGCTTACGGCCAGCTGGAGCCCACATGGAAAGGTGTTGCATTTAATCTGAGACAAACAAGTGTTTATTATTTGTGAAAGGATCTTCCACTTTCTCCTGCTTTTCAGTTCGTAACTTACGGGGCAAAGACAGATGCTCTGAGTTAACAATGCTCCTTTTGCTGCAGCCTTGCTGAATTCCTGGATCTCATTTTACGGTCCTCTCTGCCTCGAACCTTTTCCCCTGCCCGGCGGTATGAAGTGCAGCAAATGGGGTATTGTTCCCATCAGGCTTCGGCTGAGGGCACCCAGCGCCAGCTGTGCCTACGCACTGTGGAGACCTGGTGCTTCCTCTGAAAGAAACATGTCACAAAAGAAGGACCTAGAAGTTTTTTAACAGCTAGACCAACAGGTGAGAAAATGGTTTTTGTTCCCTATACAATAGGAACAAGCGTGCACAGCGCCTTTGTTCTGAAAATCCAGAGGCTCATCCATAGGACAAGGATGAGCAGTAGAAGTGAGATGCTCACGCTGGACAGGTAGATATCCTTAAGTGGCACTTTTCAGTCAGTCCTGAGGTTTGGCTTTCAGTTTTACAGGTTCCCACTGCAGCGTGGAATGGGGTGAGGGGTAGAAGAGGGTAAGCTTCATCTTTAAAAGCACTGGGTGTAAGAGCAGCCACACCTCAATCACACATGGAAAACCTCATCTGGGTCTGTATCTCCCAAGTTCTTCACACCTTTGTTGGACAGATGGTCCAGGCTTCACGTTTTCCCAATCCACCACCAACCAAAACTTGCACTAAAAATCCAACTGATGCGACTTAATAATTAAGCTGACGTTTCCTTTTTCTTAAGGCTCTGTCAAAATAGTTTCAAGGAGGATCATTTCTCTTTAGATACCTGTTTCTCCCCTTTCCCAGCTTTATCTGCTTCATCTGCTGTTTCCCCTCCCTGCACAGAGACTGGTACTGAGCACTGACTCAAGCTCATAGACCAAATGAAATCACAACCGAGCTGGATTTATCTCAGTCCACAGTCACTTCAGAGCTGTCCTGCTTATCTGGAGCAGGCCTATTTCCTATTTATGCAAGTAAACAGATAGTTAGAAGGAGTAAAGGAAAGTGGAAGAAGAATTACTGGATCCTCCTCCAGACAAATGAAGACAGCGAACAGGCAAGTGCGCAGGGAGCAGCTGAGCCGCGCGGCCTGTTTTCAGTCGGAAAGCTCCCTGCACGCCGCTATCTCCACACCACTCCACTTAATTGCCTCAATTGTCGCTGTTATCCTTTAATAGGAAACATAACTCGCTTTCAAAGGAACCACAAGGAGCTGCAGACAGGGGAATCCTGAAGATCAGCAGAGGTGGGACTGCATTACAGCCATTTCCATCAAGCTGAAATTACACAGAGTGTACCAGGAATGTCTCGAAATGGCTTCAAGCCAGGGCAGGCTGAAGCATGCCTTTCGTGAAAGGCAAGGCTAACCATCCCCTACCTGAGGCCTGAGCTACCCAAAACTCCAAACAACAGCTCAGACAGAGTGTGGCCATTGTGCTGAAACACGGGCTTGGGGTATTTGTGTTCAATCCTGGTTCTGCCCACGGAGATACACCTGAAGGCTCCATGAGTCAACAGCAAAGCAGAACTGTTCCAGCTGATTTTGCTGCTAAGCAAACACCACTTCTCTCTACAAACCAACACTGCAGAGAGGATTAAAGTGACCAACCACCTCATTACTTTCAGATCCTACAGAAAGATGTGGAGAATACTGTGGTCGGAGTTTTCTGGCACTTCTTGACAGAAATTATTACTTTCAGCCTAAAAATAAAAGACCCCAAGACAGTACAGGTGGAATGTTTGCCTAGTGTTTGCCCTGGTCTTCCCAACTCTTCAGGTTCAGCCCAAAGTTAGCATCTGGACCAGCCCACTTTCTAGTATAATCTAATGCAACCTCCCAGAATGTAACTTTTTTCCTTGCTTTAAGTATTTGGAGGAGACTATCTATGACTGCAAGAACTATCTGTATTTCACATTTGAGTTTACAAAAGAACATGCCCACCATCTCAGGGTCTCAGCCAAAGCTCTCTTCTCAAAAGCACAGTTCTTCAATGTTTGCTATCTCTCTTCACAAACACAGAAAGGATCTGTTCCCTATTTCTCCAAGATAAATGTTACTGTCAAACCTTGGCAGAAAATTAGAGTAACAACTACTCTCTCCAAAAAGGTGACTGGGATGAATTTGTGCAGAGCAAACTTCTACTTCAAAGACAAGCATCCAGCTCCAGTTATGGTAAAGACAAAATACTGACAGATCTTTCTACAGCATGCTGTGCATATCCAAGTTTAACACAGACTTACGTAGCAAAACAGCCCGTCACTGAAATGCTCCCTTCTAAATGCATCCCTGTTTCTTCATGCAGATCCAACAGTGAAACACAAGCAAACACTCCTTGGATTTAGTTTTTAATATACCAATATTAACCTTTTTAAATAACATATATACAATTAAAAGTTAACAATCATCTTAAATTAAAATTGACAACAAACCCACTCCAAATCAGACGTGCAGGTACATTTCACCTTTACAGATTTTGCATCAAGAATATCATGATTATAAACTAGAGAGGAGGTAGGCCATTTTTCAATTTTTAGGTGTTTCTTACAATCAGTTGTCCAATTTTCTCCATGGCACAAAAGAAAGAAAAATTACCACCTGAATGACATGGTCCTATAGAAGCAACTGTAAAATGCCAACGGACAAAACATGACTGATAGGGGCATTCATCCCCTGGGGAGTGCATTTGGTTGCCTTGGGATGCAGGCACAAGGACCTGCTGCTTTTATACTGACCTCAGACTATAGATCAGTTCAGAAGGGTTGGTTAGACTGTCCCCACCTAAAGATATTCCACCAACTATTTCCAATCCCCTGTGTCTTTTAAGAATGTGAAAAACATGTATTTTTTTTACTGGCTTACTGAGAAAGAACCAAGAAATCGCAACAACTTCCCAACCCCCTGTAAAGAAGATGTTATAACCCAGTCAAACTGCTAAGGCCAACTGAGATCAGCTCTAAATGAACTGCTAAAACTGACTGCACTGTCATTGCTCCACTTGTAGAGCAAACTTTTCAAAGGAATTATGCTGGTATCTACTGATGCTCAAACACCCCGATAAAAATCAACGGGAAGATTCAGAAGGAAAGTTCATGTGAATGAACCTGAGAAGCTGCAAAGGAGAAACAGCAGGCACCAAACCTTCCCTCACCCCCCAGTGCAGGCAGCAGTTGCCACTACAGCAGCTATCCTCCAAGCACCCCAATACCCCCTCCCACAACAAGCTGGGAATGAAACAAAGACTGCATCGAAAAACATTTACCAGTAATTAACTGTTCCCAGAGAAGCGGACGATGCAGTTTACAGGCACATCCCAGGGGTGTCATGAAGTGAAGCATCCCCTCAGAGCTATTGTTCCAATATGATTTTCATTCACAGCACATCCACTGCATTGGGCAATAAGATAAGTCTTAGTGGGGGTGAGACAAATAGGAGCAGATGTTTCCTGTTTCTAGCCTGACTTTCATTTGGTTTCTGTCACTGCTGCCTATACAGCTTAGGAGAGGGGGTGAACCAGGATGCCTAACACTTGTCCTATTGTTTGGGCTTTGCTGAAATCCAAGGAATAAGGTTGCTCCCAGCGTAACAGAAAAACAGCCCATCAAGTAGGGTGCCCCTCTAACTGGCTGCAACTGAAACTGGAGGTTTCAAAATCACCCTTACCTGGTAACAAGCCTTTTATCAGTGGAGCTGGAATACAGATCCCTTTCTTAGCCCAACCTGGGATCATCTTTATTATCAAAGGGCAAGAGGTAATGGTCCAGGCAATTTTACTTCTGATTTTGCTGCATTTAATTTTCTAATTCAGGTTAATTTCTGTATTGAGAAACAATTCCAATGCTCTCAAGAAATGTAATGCTTCTCCAAAAGCGTTCCTAAGCTGTATGTTTCAGTTGCAGCCTGTGGCAACGGGTTCCTTAGCTAAATTACAAGCAAAGACCCAGCAGTTTTTCCAATGATGATAATTTATAGGAGTTTCTAAGTGTCTGTTGACAGAGTCTTGCACTTACATATATCCCTGCACACTGAAGGTGTAAAGGAAAAAAAAAGTGGTTTAGATTCAGATGTGAAAACCTTACTGTGTAAAGGTTGTTCCTATGACTATGATGTAAAACTGTAGCCTGACTGCTGTTTTGATAAAAACCATCTCCTGCGTGGACATGGCAGAAAACCTGAAATCTCCACAGGAAGATGAGGTGTAGCAATGGGAATTCTGTCCTGCAGGTGTCTCTGCTTTGAAGACCATCCTCCCCGCTGCTTTGTGTCTCAGTTTGCATCAAAACAACTGAAGTAACATAAACTGCTTTGCCCTTTAAACCACATGACAACACACGGATTTTTGTTGCTGTTGTAAAAAAATAAACATTTCTCTCCCTATGCAGAAAAAAAAACCCCGTTAGACAGTTACTTGAGCCAACAACTAAGCTTAAGAGACAAAGGCCCACCAACCACAGAGGCAATAAGCTCCTCCTGACAGAGAGCAGCTATATGTTGCAGACACTTGCTTTGAATGGATGGACACTTACAAACCGGAGACCTGCAGCACAGAAGAGATCAGTCACGCCAGCCAGACCACACGGAGCGAGACTCTCTTTTTTATTCTTCTGGGTGCACAGGCTCCTTTGGAGAGAAGTGTGTGTTTGACATTTCTGGGAGGACCCATGAATAGATTCAATCCTCTGTGAGCAAGAGAGAGGCAGTTATTCAGCTTTCCATTACAACTTTGCACGATACAAAGAGGGGGCAAAATACCAGAATACAACATTAATTCCCAGTTCCCTCAGGTGTAACACACTCTCTAGAGATCTTATTCTTCAGGGTCTTCTTTTCCTCATAGCACCTTTGTGGCCCTCTTTTCCACCACTGGGGTTTGTCTCACAGCTGCCTTTACAAGCTGCCAATATTGGGAAAGCTCTTCAGTTTCTCAGGAAAGTCATCTTTGTAGAGGACAGGGTCAGCACGGTGCTCCACCACTTTCAGAGGCATAGTTCCAAAGACAGAGGCAAACTTATTGATGCATTCAGATCTGGTGAAAAGGAAAGCAATGTTATTAAAACCCAAACAACTGGCTTGGCTACCAGCTCCCAACCTCCCTCTTACTCCTGGAAGTATTTTGGCCATTCTGGCTACTAGTAACTAAAAAGAAAGCCTCAGTGCAGAGAGAGCTGAGTAGAAGCTGGTGTTCTTTGATTTATCCATTTAATCACGGAGACGAGCAAGGGGATGCCGGCAGCAGCACATGTGCACATGGAGGTCAAAGCTTCCCTTCTCCCTCCCCCTAGAATTCCAGTCATTCTTAGAGCAATGTACATGCTGTAAACCAGAACAGATTAACTGCCAACATGGCTCTTAAAGGGCCACTGTTGGGTCAGTCTGGCTCACAACGGAGGTTTTGCAAAATCCCTAGACTTTGTGAGAATGGAGTTCTTTAAAAAAAATAGTGTCTTATTTTTTTCCAGGCTTCCTCAGAAGCTCTGTCTCTTCCCACAACAATAAACATGCCTCAGTGCCGACTGCAGTGTAACTTAAAAGCTGAATAAAAACTATAAAAACGAGACCAGTTTATTTTCCTTGTCTAAACGAAGAGATACCGACCGGTAAGACATGACATTAGCACCAAAAAAAGATGGGGGCGTTGATGACTCTTTCAGTGTTAATAATCTCAGGTGTCAGCAATGCTGTGGAAGGGAACAGCCACAGGCTTTGAAAAACAAGCAAACAGAGGTCTAACTTTGCCTCGCTGCCTTAACTCCCTCTCTGGAAGGCATGGTACCTGTGGAAGCAGGCAGGAAAGCTAAGCTCATCTCACCTAAGCCAGCACCCTGCAAACATACTTTGTAAACCAGCTTCCATGACCTTCAGATATGAAGAAATGTGACAGTAATCCCCAACATGTAACAGAGATAGCTACAAGAAAAGGGGTCACATTTCTTTTGCTGGTCAAAAGGGAAAATAATAATAATAAAAAAAAAAAAAAAGAGTACTTTGACTCAGCTACAGAGACTGACGTGCTGCAGGCGGTCACAGAGAAGGTCTCTCGCTCTCCAACCACTGCACCCTCTCCAGACCCCTTCAAAGGGTTATGGGGTCACTATGGCTCCAGGATAATTTTCCTCAACAGACCTGGTCAATCATACCAACCAAGTGTGACAGTTTTGTGATGGGGACTGCTCAACACTGCCCCAAACACTCTTTTGAAGTAGATGGGACAGCAAGGCTGGTTTTCAAAATTAATTCCTCATCCTCTGAGCAATCCCATGGCTCTCTCCTTAACTAGGGTAAATGACTGGAAAGCACAAAGCCTAGGTTGCTGTAATAATACATCTCTACATAGCTCTACATAGCTGTTCATAGCTGTATAATGGTCACATTTCAGGCCATTTGCTGGCTTGACCTAAGTGTCAGAAAACCACTTCATATAGGTGATACTTGAATAAAAGGTTAAATACAGGTAACCAACAGGTATTTCACTTTCTACTACCTTCTCATCCCCTCATATTTTTTCCTACCTCCAGATGCAAATCTTTGGACTAGGAAACAAACAAAAATGGATTCAGAGTGTAAGGGGAAACGGTGTGCAGTGGAAAAGTGAACTCTAGACCTGGCACAAGCACTGTTTGCTCCAGGGTAGCACAGACTGAAGTGGCAAAGGGGCCATCAGTCTAGACTGAAGCAATGAGACCCAAGTACCTGTTTACTGTCTGCAACAACAAGGGGAACCACCAAGAGGGTGAGCTTTGGGCCCTGGGCATAGACAGGTTACAGGGACAAGCAAAGCAGGAACACAGTGTTTTTTCTAGGAACACTATGCAGTTTCTGTTGCCTTCATGAGATGCCCAACATGAGAGAGCTAAAAGTCATCTGATTCTCAGGTAAGGTCTGACCTCCAAACCTTCTGTTACTCCTGAGAAATGTGGCTAAGTACAATCCAAGTTGTGTGTATTGGAGAAGTCTTGCATCAGGAAAAGCACAGACTTCACAGGAGGAGGGAGATGCAGTGGGAGATGTGCATGTGAGAAGTTTGCACAGCTGCTGACCCTCACTGGTTTCTGGAACACAAGAATACTTCCAGTCTACTGGTTCAAATCCCGCCTCTGCCAGTAATGACTGAAAGACATTGTAATGTAACAGCTGCTTGGTGGCCGGTGTGAAATGAATTAGTTATCTCAGGCTGCTGCCTGGTAGGCAGGTGTCCACATCAGACCAGCCATTGTCGCAACCGGCACCCTCAGAGCACAAAACTAAATGGATAGCAGAGACACAACTGACCTCCACCCTCCAGAGGTTACACTCTCAAATCAAAGATGAGGTCTTACGAGAAATTATCAAGCTGGAATCCTACTACAGCCAAACTTCTTCTGGTGGCAAGACAATCCAAGCATATCAGTACAATATCTTTAACCACCAGAAACATTTTTTTTTTCATTGTTAAAGAAATGAAAAAATGAAAAATGGAAAAATCGGTATGTTCAAATTATTCCAGCTGAATCAGAAAAGTTAGTCCTCAGGAAATATCAAATTCAAATATGAGAAACAGGCTTTTTGAGATGAAAGACATGTCATACACAAGCCACAAAATGTGTTCAAAGGAAAGTTGCCTGTTTCCAAAAATTTAATCTCCTGCACTGACCTAAATTACTTGAATGCCAAAGCTTTTGCCACTTTTGGACAATATAAACCAGAAAGGATATCTAGAACATTAAACTACTCAAAGCTAGGTAGCCAGGAGAATGTAACATGTCATCTTAACATGGAAGGAAGGTGTTTTTCTTGGCTGTATCAACAGTTTTGCAAATTCATACTAGCAGAGGCACATTTGTGTCCAAGAATCATTCCTTTTTTTCTTGTCTTGCTCTGCTGACAACATGCAGTTGTGCTCCACAAGGAACCGAGACTCTGTGAACTGGGAAACTGAGAGCCCTGTTGCCCCTGGCAGACTGGGTGAACTTTTTATCTGTTAAGGTCTCTCTCAATCAGTTTCCTCTCCCTTATAGCCCAAGTATTTTTTGGCAGGGTGACCCTGCAGCTGCAGCCTTTGGCCAACTGTTACCTGGCTGGTTTGGCCCTTAGCAGAATGGCTTACTATTTTCACTGGAACAAATAATTACAAGTCCTAAATAAGACTCTGCTGTTAATGTTGCTGCAGAAGCAGCTCAGTTCTCTGTGGTAGCTACTGCTCTCCGGGCATTTGCTCTCTAGGCTGCATTTTACAGAGCTCTCCATTTCTGAGAACCAGATGCAAGGATGCTAAATGCAGAAAAGTTGCTGCTACTTGAACAGCACCTGGAAATACAGGGATTATTAACAGCTTCTGTGATTTGATTTAAAGGCTAACCCAGGGGAAGGAGGGGATTCTGGGTTCAGAACTTTTCATAGTTATTGTATTTTAATGATGGAGCTTGATAACCCCAGGGACTTAAGTCTTTTATTTATCTCAGAGAAATTACACATCAGGAAGAATAGCAGTGTTTTCGCTGTAATTCACTGTAGTTACTCTTCAGTATTGGTTAAAAAACTCCAAAACTCTGAGTAAGTGACAGAGTTCAGCTGTACCAACCTTCCTTTGCCTCTGTTGAGAGTGTGCAAAGGCCCAGCAGAACTACTTAGTTACATGTCTTTCCTAGACAGACCTCCACAACTGACTTCTCTAAACTTTTGCACTTACAAAACAATCATCAGGCAGCTGCTGGGCATCTCTCATCTATTTCTGAACCAGAAACCTAACACTAAATGGTGTTCATGCCCATGGCAACCCTGGTAAACTGTTTCACAAACATCAGGTTGATCCCTGGATATCCAGGCCAGTAATTAGCTCGGACTACCTGCTTACTATTTCTGAATGTTAAAAAACAGGGAGTCAGACACTTCAGGAAGCTGCAAGTGAAGCTGATAATGGCTTTTTGCCCGATTCCTGGTATTGTTCCCAGTACCCAGCACTGCAAAGTTAACTTTTATAACCATAACAAAGTTATTCTTTTATAATATGACACAGGTTCCCAGATGCATGCACTCTTCTCATTCAGCTTCTCTACTGACCCTGAGAATAGCTACTGTGCATGCATGTGTGTATGTATATCTATATGAGCCATATTAGCCTCAGTTTGCTCTAGGAGTCACTATCGCTTATTATCCACTTAAAAGGAATACTCTGTCCTGGGTTCCCATCGTGAAGGGGAACAAGCAAGTGGCTTGTGGTGTTCAGCTGCTGACTGGACCACAACAGATTCAAAATAAGAAACCCTTTCAGATTTTCAAAGAACTCCCTTGTACTGAAGGCAGATAAGAACACACAGCAGGAAGGTATTAGGCGTAGCATTCGGTTTCAGCACGGCATTAATGATCTTCAAAATGAAGCCTGAACACACTCAAACTGTAAACTCCACCCCCACTCTCCAACCTCCCAGATTTTCTCCTGCACCCAGACTCTATCCTAGCATGTACATTGCACAAAGCTGGGCAAATAAAAGTATGTAGATTTACAGCCAATGTAACGTTTCCCAAAACCCAATTATCGCCAGCGTTGGAAACTATGGAGAAGGAAAGCAACAGGTTAAACATGTTCTCAATAAATTGTCAATGATACTTTGCTCTGGGGATACAAGAATTGCTATAGACATAGAAACATGACCTTTACTCTGCATCATAATGCACTTGGAGCAGAAAGCCCTGTTTCATCTTCTGTTTTTATGGTGTTTCCCTTAATGAGAAGCTAGTTCATGACCAAAATTCCTATGTGCTGTTGTAATGCTACTAGTATGATCACTGGAGAGCTCAGCTGGCTTCAGGTAGTTCTGTAAGCCTGCTCAGAATTGCTAGACAAAGGACAACCTCCTGTGCTTCCCATTCAACTAATAATAAAGATCTACAAAGCTTCCAGGCCCATCCTTAAAAGATTTTCTGCAGAGTAACCTTTACCATCTTCATGAGGCACATCTTCCATCTGATTTGCAAACTCCTTTTTTTCAATCCAGCCTTATTACAGACCCACATTATCACTAACCCTGGTGGTTGTGATCTGCCTGGCACGATGACTGGTTAAGAGTCAATCAGCCAAACTACTGACATGTTTGTGTGCGTTGTACAATGTATATTTGAACATTAGACAGACACATGTATCCCCTCTTCTTCTAAATAAGTCCCCAATCTACTAAACACCAGTTTGATAGTTCACCGCATGCATTACGATACATAAATATTATTTACACTGCTAATGGCCAGTAAACGGATAATAAGACTTTAAATTTGCTGAGTACTGAAGAGAAGGTGAGATAAAAAGCTCATTGTTAAGATGATGTGAGGAAGATGTGAGGAAGAGCTTCTTCACAGTGAGGGTGACGGAGCACTGGAACAGGCTGCCCAGGGGGGTTGTGGAGTCTCCTTCTCTAGAGACATTCAAGACCCATCTGGACACCGACCTGTGTGACCTGCTCTAGGGAACCTGCTCTGGCAGGGGGGCTGGACTCAATGATCTCTTGAGGTCCCTTCCAACCCCTACAATTCTGTGAATTCTAAGATAACCTTGGTAACTGATAAGATAACCATGCTCTGTCTCTCAGTGCAAGTCTGAAATGGCCAATTTTTAGTGGAGGTCAGTTTTGTCACAATTGTCACCTCTTCTGCTGGTTTCTTTCTGCACTTGGGGCTACCCCTGCTTTCCTACCCCATGAATTCTATGGGTGCAAATTATTTTCCCAAAGTCTGCAGGAGAGATGCAACAGCCCAAGAAGCCTAAGGAGAAATGCCTAGATCTCAAGTAAATTCCACCTAGCCACTAGTATGTACATCTATTGTCAGATAACCCTTTTCAAAAAAGGATACTGAACAGCTTTGTAAAAGTGAAGAAATCTTCCCTTATTTTACACATTCAGAAGCCAAGGCTGAGGGAAGTTTAGTGTCTTGGTCAAGGTCGGGAAGGCACCTCATTGTAGAGCAGGGAAAGCAACTCTCATACTTACCAACTCTCATTAGTTCACTCTAAACACACACTGCCTTCTCAAATATACACTTTATTTCAAAACTTAATTCTCACAAAAATATTGTATACTGC
Source organism: Heliornis fulica (assembly GCA_013399135.1). Taxonomy (NCBI): domain Eukaryota; kingdom Metazoa; phylum Chordata; class Aves; order Gruiformes; family Heliornithidae; genus Heliornis; species Heliornis fulica. Next base: position 337,265 of record VXBZ01006988.1, on the reverse strand, counting down.
CACTGTAAAAAACAGGACGTGCCAAATGCGCAGGCAAATGCCCTTCATTAGTGGAAGCAATGGCTTCACAATCTTTGGAGGAAAGACAATTATAAACAAAATCAAATAACACTATTAATAATTTAGATCCTTGTTACTCTTTGGTTAAGCTAGCAACCGTCTTGTTAAAAAAATTAAAATGTCATACTCATTACAGTTGACGTTCAATGGTAAAACACAAATATGGTGCTACTAACAGGACTGCCAACAATCTGAAATTCATTTGTGCATTCTATATGCTCAACAGCAAAGCTGCTAAAAATTGTGCCCTTCCAAAGACCTTTGCTGCCATAGTCTACTTTTCATTGTCACATCACCCAGGAATGACTTACGCCGATCAAAACCAAGCAACATTCTTTCAAAATAAGTAATTTACAGAAATATAATCAGTGAGCATTTTTGATCCTAATTTAATGAGACACATACAAGATTCTAGGAATGAGAAGAAGGCAATGAGAGGAATAAAGAGTGGTCACTCACCTTTCCACCATGTGTGTCTGGTCCAGTGATAACCCATCAATTGCTGTGCATTCTGGACATTTGAACTTCTTCCGTGGGGTCACCTGCAGAAAGGCACGCCAGATATCATCAAATATCAACAGAAGGGACATTAATCTCCTTGCACAGAGAGCAGTGCAATACCTCTGAACATGCCTGCAGTGTAAGCTGAGCTCTCAAAAAGGGGGGGGGGGGGGGGGTGGTGAGAAGGGAGGGGGGAAAAGCCACTCCATTCCCCCATTCAACTCCATCTGGCCCGGCTGACTGCAAAATTCACAGGGGCCCAATAAAAATGGCTTGGAGGGGTTTTTCCTTCTGTAACTGAAAAGAAGTGGTGATGACAAGCTCCTTAATTCCTGTTTAATGACTGTTTTCTCACTGCCAAGGTCCCTGTATAAACACCATTTGTTCTTGCAGCCATAACAGCGATGAAATATAGCTTCCCATACTTCACCGTAACGTTAATCCAACAGACGCTTTTTTGCTCGCTCCAGTTAATAGCCGACTGGCAAACCCTCCAAGACTCTCTGAATCGCACAGAGGTGCCAAATTACTCTGCTGTGCCCTCATAACAGCTCAGAAACTTTTTTTCAGCAAACACACTTTATCATCTAAAGACTTTTCTAGGAAACGCAGCCACCGGGCCCCGTAAATGATGATGGACAGATGGGAAAACGGACCCTGCTAATTGAAGTAACGCCTGGTGGCCTCTAAATCTCATTCCAAGTTGACGTACTTTGAAATGAATGAACAGAGTGAATGTCCAGACCTGAAAATGTGTCGAAACATGTCAGGAAATTAATTCGGGGATAAAAAAGTTCATTTAAAGCTGATCTTGCAATTAACATTCTTGCAATTAACATTCCTATAAATCAGCTGTTGCTCAGCTATGACAGAGCGAGCTGTGGACAGTTGGCAATTTCTTTCCTCTAGTGATCTCAAATAGTTAAAATATATGTATGTGGGCGTGCATATATACACACATATATAGTTATCCTTCAAATTACCTTTTCATACCTCATCTAGATGACTAAAATAACCACCAGAGACAGCTGGTAAAAAACAATTATCTGTTCCCAGTTAGGGTAAAAGTTTTACCAAAAAAAAGGCTCTTCTACCACGGAAAGAGAACGAGACACCTTGAGAGAAAAAGGATAACGAAGTAACGTATTGAAGGCCACTAGATAAATTTATATTGGAGGTAGGTTGGACTATATTAATATAAACTATATTAATGGTTGGACTGGATGATCTTAGGTGTCTTTTCCAGCCTTAAAAATTCTATGATTCTATGATTCTATGATTCTATGATATGAGTACATGCATCATGGTTTTACACCCTGCAAAGCTGAAACAGCAGAAAAGCCCCACCTTAATGACTGATTTGCCAGTGACATTTGCCACTAGAAAATTCATGGCGATGTCTTCACAGTTCATATGGGCATCCACCCAGTTTTTGATGTCTCCAGGCATTTTGTAGGTGTAAAGATAGTTGAAATACTGCAGAAGAGAGAGAAGGTAATTTTAAATAGAGATACAGTAACTCTAAGTCTCTAAGTAGTTCAGTCACTGAACAGCAGGCAGCTAAGGATGGATTATGGGCAAACTGTGATACTGCTTTCAGCCAAGAGCTACTTGAGCAGATAGAAAATAACGGGGGGCTGGGACACACTTAATTGTGTAATTACTCCTTTCCTGACCAGCACATAAACTTTTCTCTTTACAGTCAGATTTCGCTTCTTGACCTGCTAGCTATAAAGCTACACTCAACTGTAAAATTTGCTATGCAGTTACAGGTCATACAATCTGGCCAGAGTTGTTCTATTAGCTCATGAATGTAACAGTTTTGCTTTACAGGCAGAGACAAAAGAGTTGTTTCAACACAACTGAAAGAGGCTTAGGGAAAGTTTGGAAGTGGTTCTTCAACTATTGCAGAAAACAATCAGAGCACCACAAAACAGTTGCAGAACAATGGCAGAATCACACACAGCTCTTTCAAAAAGGGTCACGTTGTACACGAGTATACAGTTTTGGGCCCCTCGCTTCAAGAAGGATGTTGAGGTTCTGGAGCGTGTCCAGAGAAGGGCAATGAGGATGGTGAAGGGTCTGGAGAACAGGCCCTA
>VXBZ01006988.1:283691-334464 GCA_013399135.1 Heliornis fulica | reverse complement strand
AATTCTATGATTCTATGATTCTATATGAGTTGTGTATCACCTTGTGATAAAACGCTGCCCCGGTGAGCACCATTGAGACTTCATTGGTCCATTCTGACTCATATTTCCATTTGTTCATCTCATGGTCCCAGAGATGCAGACGGCCTGGATATCCAACCAACCTGTCAGGGAACTCACGCCAAACCTGAAGAGAAAAAGACGTGACGCTAGCCAGGCCTGTACAGCGAACAAACACAACTGTGCAGATGCACCACATCTGCTCTGGAAAGGTAGAGTTACACTGGTGCAAAGACCACTTCAATTCTTCTCAGTGCCAGTGCTTGAAATCGGAAACTGCCTGGAAGAACAATGAAAAATCCCAAGCGAGCTTTGGACCCTGCAACTCAGGGAAGGAAGCCATACCCCAGAGCAAAAGGCCACCAAAGCTACGCTGAATTCCTTGGTGTAGAGAAGTACAACCAACTATTCAAAAAGGTTTTAACGCTAACTAAAACCAAGCATGATGGAAATGGAACTTTTGATGTTAGCTTCAGGAGAAATGTCTACAACCTAACTACTTTCACAGCTGGCTTTGGATCTAACCAACCTGCTTCCTTTGATAGGAACAGGTTTAAAACAGGCTTATGTTTTAATATTTCTGGTATTCTTTAGTGGGTGCTTGGATGGATCTACTGCTACATGGAAGGCCTCTTTGCCCTTGAGTTGTTCCAGACAGCTGGATACAATCAAGATACCATCTTTGTTACTCCATACATTATATTGTAGCTGACTGCAGGATCAAACAGAGTAGACAGGAACAAGGAGAAGGGCATCATTTACGCAACCCCAGTTCTCCACACTGCTGGCCACATTAAATAATGGACAATTTTTGCATTATGAGAAAGGGAGAAAAGACTATAATTATTTAAAAGGTTATGAATGCTGTTTGCTTGCTAAATACACAGTATGTCTCTTCGCTGATCAGCAAAGAAGTTAGAATTTATCTGCATTATTTGCTGACAAATTACTCAAAATTCACCCTTTAATCCAAGTATCTGTTAAGTTTGTTGGATGAATACAAGTCTTGACTCTCCACCACACAGTGCTGGGTCACAAGAGTTTGTGTTTCACCTTGGTAGTAACAAATAAACAAATTTCATTGTGTTTGCAGCATCGACAACAACAAAGTATCTCATAAATAATGATGGTGACATCATTAGCAAACCTGTTTTCTCTGTACAAAAGACAAGGGAACCCTACAGTTGAATTTACAGTAAAGAACATCTCACATTCCACCATGCTCCAAAACCCACCCTGCCAGCAGTTCACTTTGGGCACTTTCTAAGTGCCAGAGTGTTCCAGTTGGGAGGCCTGGACTATAAGGACTCTAAGCAAGTATTTTTTAAAAAGGAATTATGATAAAGAAAAAAAAAATCAGCTTGAAGTTATTGCTTCTGCACCAACATTTCTGTGATTCTGCATTACTGTATACCTTTTCATCTATACATCTCAACACGTTTTATTGCTGTCAGTTAATATAGCTTCAGAATCCCATGATGAGAGCAGTTATTATTTCAAACATACAGATGAGGAAACCTGCCAAAAATCATACAGGAAACAAGAATGGGAACCAGATCTTCTGACTCCCTGACTTGTACTTTCTCCAGAAATCAATCTTTTTAGACAGGTCTAGGTCACAAGTACTGGCAGAGTATTTAGACAGGACAATGCTCTAACACAGATGGCTCTTTATAGCAGAAATGATTTGGAATTCAAGGAAAAGAATTCATAGGATGTTGTTACAAGTTAGTGCCATCAGGTAACTAAAAAAACCCAGAATTTTGGCAGGCAGGCCAGTGAGGCCTTGAGATATATGACATGATGTCAAAAACATTAATAAAGAGAGAAAAAGAAAAAAAAAGTCATGGCCACTCCATCTTCCAGAATTTTACTATTCACTCTCTAGGATTCAGAAAATTAATGATGGTATTTTAATATCTTTTAAAATCTGGCCAGCAAAATGCCCATGTCCCAGGTTTTGGAAAGCACCACCACATAAGCTATTGAGGCTCAATAAAATATTTGACAGGATCCTACAGATCTGCACTGTACTGGACTAAGAGCTCTTGCAGAGGAAATGGCATGCGTATTACAGGCAGCTGAAAGAAAGATTAAACTCAGCTACTGCTTCCCAAGGGACTTCAGTGCCTTCACAACACACAACTGTAGATTCCTATCCCTTACAGTTTTTACTTTTAGTGTCATCTCCATCTTTTATGTCCAAACAATATAAAATAAAAGCCAACTATAATGCATGCTAGTCACACAAATTTCTCTGCACCACTGTAAAGCTCAATTCTACCCTGATTCTGGACTCTGAAAGTTGCTTGATGCATCCAAAAAATAACTTGGTAGCTTTACACAAAGATTCCTTTTAAAACTCATGCTATCAAAGTCAGTGGAAAAGCTTGACTTTTTCATCATGTTCATCACTAGCTCACTCAATGGTAATTTCCAGAAAGGCCCCAAATAGCTGCATCCAGCTCACTGTCCAAATCCATACATATGTTTTGTGCCAAAATTAATATATACAGCTACTGCTTATAAGGAAGCTTTCAGAATAAAAACAGTGGTAATGATTCAGATAGCACTCTCTATTTTCATTACCATCCATTTCCTTGTTTGATGGTTGCCTATAATTTATTAGTCTGTTAGGAATACATTCCATTTTAGCCAGTGATCTTATTAGCTTTCTCAGACTAAAGAAGTAGAGCCTGATTTAATACTGGTAAGGGACACATCCAAGGAAAACATATTGCCAAGGGAAGAGAAAGTATGCTTCTTTGCAAACAGCACTGCAATGCAACACAACAAGCAATGACTGCTAGACAGCCCTGAAGTATTTTTGGACAAAGTATCTCCCAGATGGAAAGTCAAATGGAAGTTATGACTTTGTTGTTTTACTAAAAATCTTGTAAAAGACACCAAGAGAAACTGATAATCATTTCGTTTCCAAGTCAACTTCCCCAAGGGACACAAGCAGCCTAGGTAAAACACCCTCTAGTCTCACCTCTCCAGAGTTCTCTCTGCCTCCCAGCCTCAGCTATTCGGCGCTGCTTTGCTGTGCCACCAGAACAGCTGCCACAGCTCGTCCTCCGTGTAGCCACAGGACAGAGAAGCACTTCCTTTTCCAGAATATACTCCAACATTTATGCATTAAATTTATTAGACTATATTATGTCTGTGAAACTTCAGGAACTGGCTAGTTACAACTAGAAAGTTTTAAATTTAATAAACAGAAAAGAATCAGCATTTCCAAAGCTACCATGGCAAGCAATGTTGTAAGAATGAAGCACTGCCTATCCCCTACAAATGACAGAAAAACCAATCAATCAGTACTCCTCCTCTCCATCCAGAGCCCTGTGTGCTTAACTGTCCCCAGGTCCTCAAAACGGTGGCATGTACTACTACTAAAAACCAAAGCAAAATGTAAACACAAAGCCCATTAAAAGATACGTGGTGCTTCACGTGTGCACAATTTGTAAAGCAGCTTCAATTTAAAGAAGAGCTTGTGATGTGGCCAGAATTTCCCCATGGTGAGTTTTTGGTAAGCAGAGTTAAGAGTACTCCTCCTACAAAGGAATGTTGAAAATTACACTTTTAACAGTTAAAATAGGTATGGAAGAATTCTTCTAAAGAAGAAATTCACATTTTATAATGATTTTAGCCTAGTTAAATCTGCAACTCATCAGGGAGTTGACTTTTTCAAAAGTATGCAAGACATGAAGCACTGAAAACCAGCTCTGAGACTAAGATCATCTACTAGCAGAAGGCATAAAGCTCCCAAAAGAAAAACCACAAACTCAGCAATGCACCAAACAGTATTTACTACGAACAAAAAGCATGGACTGAGCGCGATAACCCCAATTTAGATTATTTCTGTAATTGCTCTAATAGAAATACTTTGAAAAGAGTAAGTCCTGCATAAGTACACAATAAAAAATCTTAATGAACTTTGTCCTTAGAAACTGTTATTTTTCAGGGCAATAAAAATGCTAAGCCATGTGCCACCTGAGATGCAGAGATGCTTTCAGTCTTGCATTCAAACACCAAACACTTCAGGAGCAGCCAAATGTTCAACTTTAATAATTTTTAATGATATTATAATTTAAATAATTGCTCCATTTCTTGGGTGTCTCTGACCCTTTTTCTGTGGACAACAGAAAATATCAAGAAGTGGGGAAAAAGCTGTCTAGCCCCAACATATTTTTTTCCAGCGCCCCAAGATAGGCCTGTGATTTCACCATGTAACTTGACAGAAATACTTTTTTTCAAAATCAGAATGTCATAAGTATCCTTCTGCTGCCTTAACACAGCAGCACACAGGGAGTACTTTTCTGCTTGCTTCAATAGATTTATGCAATGTCATAAATCACTGTACCATAATAGCTCACTTTTAACAAGTAAAAAACGCCTGACACTTTGAGCGTTACTATAATTTTTTATGGTTGAAAGTGTCCAGAGATCAAAGTTTTCTCTTTTTTTTTAGGCTTGCTCTATACATTTAGACAAGTCTGTGACAGAGCTGGTTTTGCCACATGTTTAAATGTAAAGTCTCATGGATATCAGGAGGAAAAAAGAAAATCACTGAATGTCACGTTTCCAGCCCTTCTTATGACCACAGCAGAAGCAGGCATACTTTAAAGGAAAACTTTCTAGTAACATTATATGCCGCTACTGTTCCCTTCGGATTGCCCTGCAAATGAGTCAAGAGCTTGAGAGATACTTTTCTGGTAACACATATAAACAGATAAATAAATTATCACAGGCTGAGGACAATTTAAACATCTGGGAGCCAGCTCAGGCCTGTCAAACAAGTCACAGACACTCAGGGACAGGAAAGATCAATCTTCAGCCCCTGATTTCTGTGCCAGAGGAGGAACTACATCACCCACCTTCTATACAAGCAAAACTGTGTATTTATAAAATAATCCACTGAGCTGCTCTATTCAAAGACATTTCATTTATTTTATGGGGGCTGGGGGGAGGGGAAGCTATTTCAAAATATAAGGATTCAAACTATCATGGGTCTGCTCAATGAGGCATTTTAATTTTCCAATGAAATGGCTGTGTAGAAAGCTGAATTCCCAGAACAAAAAAAAAGGAATGGGATTTATAATTAAATGCAAAAAACTGCAAAAGCAGTAATTTTTAGTCTGCCAGACTAAGCCTCACATCCAGTTACATTTCTACACCATCACTATTACTCAGTCTCTGAAATCAATGTGTATGGTCCACCTAAGACCAGTAAGCCAGTCCAGTCCAACAGCTAGATCTGAGGCCGAAGAGTTCAAAGTCCCAACTGCACCCAATCACACTGACCACAGAGGAATTCACCTCAACTTTTCTTTTCTTCCTTTTTCCTGAGGATAACCCTTCCTGCCTAAGTGATTATAATTAATATATATGAAGTTACAGATATTCTCCATTGAGGATGTTTAAATTAACACTTCAGTCACATGGGCACCACCGCTCTACTTCTCATGACTTCTGGCGGACAGAACAAACTCAGCTGCAGGCTGACTCTCTGCTTTGAAGCCCTCCAAGCCTGCTTTGCCAGTAGCAAAGATTCATTTGGAACTGCTTTCACAGTCACTTAGAAATTTATAAAACTTATTTCTATTTACTTTGAGACAGCTTGATGAAAATCAAGCTACAAATGGTGCCAGGATTTACAGAACATGCATGTTATGGATTTGCTACCTTTCATCCCATCAATTCACGCTCAAAAGCAGTAGCTACAGCACCAACACAGACAAAAGTCAGCTTGTAGAACTTCCAACACTTGACTGCTCTGCTTTTGCAATGCAGTTCTCAAGCATCCAGTACAGACAAAGCAGAACAGACAAGGCATATGTGGCCATTATACTCTTCCTTCAGTTGTCTTCTCTGCTCCATCTTTCACACTTCATGTACCAATCCGTTATTATTAACCAGACAAGACAAATGTTTCCTTTCTGGAGACACACAATAGATAAACCCTCTGTCTCCACTACTTTATTACTGCATCAGCATACCTACATTACTACAAGTCATTTCTCAAGTCCAAAAGCTCGTTACTTGCTAACAGTCACTTTCATTTGAGAAGAAGAAAGCACCCTAGTTTACCACCTCTGTAGTCACATTAAAGAAATATTTCCAACATGTCTAAAAAATATCTTCTTGTGTTAAGAACCTACTCTAGGCAACCTGCTTTGGCAAGGGGATTGGACTTTATAATCTCTCGAAGTCCCTTCCAACCCCTGTAATTCTGTGAATTTGTGAACTACACTTAAGATTGTTAAAAATAAGACAACTCATTTAGTTTACATTCTACCCTACAGAAAAGTGGTGTACACTCAATTTAGATGATAATTTAACATTATAGCTCTCATGTATAAAGCCAGTGTTATCTTGCTCTTAATACTGCAAGCACAGATGTGACTAAATGATTCAAACCTTTCTTAAAATATGGTATTACATTTTCTAATGTTTCTGATTTGTTTACAAATACAGCATGTGTTTGTCTTAAACACATATAGAACTGTGATGTCAGACTTTGTACTGTCTCATATAGTCACATCGAAACGAACGACAATTCATTCAAAGCAAGTTTTGGAAGGAAGAAAACAGTGCTGCTTTAGGTAAAATGCACTTTTTAACATAACAACTCAAGTGCCTACGAAAGCTTTCACCTCTTTGTACTGCCCTGAGTAACTGGTTTGGACATACTTTCTTTTTTGTTGATACCCTCATTACAACAGCAGCTGTTGAAGCTTTACCATTTCAAGCATACGATACACATGTCCCCTCCTTGACATTCTTCAGTTCCTCTTTTCACTGCACTCCACCTTAGTTTTGCATGTCCTCAAGAGGCCTCCTCTGTTCTTAACACTTAATCTCTGAAACTTGTCTTGTCCATCAACACATTAACTTGGATAGCACTTCTGATTTGTCTGAAAACCGAAACTGTTAAGAAAAACGCAGCTCACAGTCTCCACACTGCTTCCATCACACCAATTACACAACATTTTCTGGAGTCTCCTGGCATTACTGTTCCAGTTACTGAAAATTTTTTGTTAGCTGGCAGGTTTTTTTCCATAAAGTAATGATTATTTGTAAAAATACTTCAGTCAGCACTGAACTGTTACAGTAAAGAGAGATGCAACAATCTGAACTGGCAGACTGTGCAGTGATTCCTTCACTTCATATACACACATGCAATGTTGAAGTGGAAAACCTAAGAGACAGCAAAAAAACAATTCTCTTACCTCATAGCCAAACTGGAGTTCATCTGAGGTTAGCATAATGATATCATCATCAATAGCCAGCACTGCTTCTGTTTCAATCTCATCGTAGGGGAAGAAGCGGTTACTAAGTTTGTTTTCTGCAGTCCTAACAACTTTCAGGGGAACACGAATCTTTGGCCAGAGGGAGTCTAGAGAGAAAAATGAAAAGAAATAAAATTCAGTATTACACTCAGCTTCTCATCAGTCATTTTTTATTTCACATCTTAAACAAAAATTTCCTAATGGGCAGTTTACGCCTGACTTTAAGCTACACATAAGCAAACTGAAGGCAAGAAACAGAAATTCCACGTTTCCCTTTACTGTTCTCTACGGACAGCTTCACAGACAGCTATATGGGGAACAGTTGGTCCAAAACAGCCTTGTTTTTTGACATCCTCTGTTTGAACCACAACCTGAAACCACGATTCCAGATTCTAGAGACCACTGCAATTCCCAACTTTTTATGTAACTATTCATCCTAGCCTCGGGAGGCAGGAACACTGTGTGCTGGTTTTGGCTGGGATAGAGTTAATTTTCTTTGTAGCAGCTAGTATGGGGCTGTGTTTTGGATTTTGTGCTGAATACTGTTAATAACACGGGGATATTTTTGTTATCCCTGAGCAGTGCTTACAGAGTCAGGGCCTTGATCTGCTTCTCACACACACACCACCAGCGAGTAGGCTGGGGGTGCACAAGAAGCTGGGAAAGGACACAGCCAGGACAGCTGACCCCAAGTGACCCAAGGGATATTCCACACCATATTATATCATGCTGCCTGGGGGAAGAAGGAGGATGACAGGGGGGACAATGATGACCACAGACACTAGGAGTGATGGCATTTGTCTTCCCAAGTTACTGTTGTGAACGATAAAGCCCTGCTTTCCTGGAGATAGCCAAACACCTGCCTGCCCATGGGAAGCAGGGAATGAATTCCCTGTTCTGCTTCTCTTTCATGCGCTGCAGTTGTTTTACCTATTGGCCTGTCTTTATCTCAGCCCATGAGTTTTCTCACTTTTATCCTTCTGGGTCTCTTCTCCATCCCACTGGGGGAGAGTGAACGAGTGGACATGTGATGCTGAGCAGCCAGTTGGGTTAAAACACACTAAGCAACTGAACAGTTTATTGTGAATTAGCAGTCTTGAATCAACTTACCACTTTCTTACTGCAACATGCAAATATCCATATTTATAAGACAGTTACAGGTACCCCACAAAGACACATATAATTGCCTCATAAAGATTACAGACTGTTTAATGTTCTCTTGCTACTTAAAGACCTTAGGTTAATTGCCTATTAAGTATCCAAATATAACCCCAGTATTGGCATCAAATAATATTATGCAGCCTGCTAGATACCCAAGAGACTCCACTGTCACAAATGTTCCAGTAGAACTGGAGTTGCCATAAGAACATTTGTAAATTTGCATTTATAAGTACCAATTAAAGTTTACATTTTATACTTGGTGCATACTTTCTTATTAAGGTTGTTCTTCCTTTCATGCCCACTACAAGAAAGAAAAAACAAACCACAAAAAGACAACCAAATTGCAACAAAGATCTTATTCAGAATACACCGAAATAAAAATTGAAACAGAAAACTCACTAGGACCGAAAAATAGTAATTCAGTACAGCAAGGATGGATGCTCTAAAATTCTAGCTTTTTGGAAAATCAACTGGTTTAACTTAATAACAGACATGCCACTTGGATAAAAATATGGTACCAGACAAAAAAGTAATGAAAAGTGTATGAAAAATGAAGGTGTAATCTAATTACGATCAGCATGCATCTCAGATGTCAGTAAATCCTGTTAAATCCACATGATTTACTAAGTTCTTAGAAAGTCTCTCCAAAATGACCAGTTCTCAAAGAGGTATGTCACTGTAAAATATTTGAACTTTGGGAAACATAAGACAAAGCTTCTGAATCTGGACTTTAATCAATGAATGGAAACTATAACCATTTTAGAGAAACTCTGAATAAGACATTAGGGCACAAGTTGCTCTGCAGCATGCAAAACGAAAGAAAGTATAAGACTACTTGCTGCCTAAAAGCTGATCTAAAACCTGAAGGCTGCTGTGCCTACAGAGATGGAGGTGCATGGCAGACACTTGGGTAGCCACTTTGGCAGCCTCAGGAAAAAATGTCCATCACAGAGGACAGCAGACTCCACTTTGAGAACCAAGTATTCAAAATGAGGCATGCTGCAGGAACTCCAAAGTAAATATAAAGGCAATAAAAACAAACAAACAAAACAAAAGACACCTACTTCAGAAGTCAAGATTTTACAATCTATCATGAAGGTTAAAACTGTCTGTATGTATTTCAGAAGACCATTGAAGAGTAGTATTTTTACTTTACTTTTTTGCATATAGAACATGACTTAAAAAGAGTAGTCAGAGACAGGGTCTGTCACTTCTGTAACACCATGCTCTGAATGTTCAGGTGTTGCATGGAAAATTATGAGAAACCTCAGCACTGGCCAAACATATATGGGGGAAATGCTGACTTCAGTAGACTGTATTATAACCCAGGTAAAAGCACATGCTTTATTTTTAGAGTATGAGGGCACTGCATCATTTAACATAGTGTGACAAAGATAAAAGAAGCCCAAGACAAGGAGGCAGGTGAAGTCTTACAGGACAGCATGAGAACCTTTAAGCATACAAAATCAAAAATGTGCTTTTGGACTAGGAATTATTCCTACTACTTTTAAAACCAGTAAAACATGAAAATACAGCTCTCTGGAGTATATAAAAGTCTGTGCATAAATGAGTCTGAAGAGAAGGACAGGCATCTCCGCCTGAAATAATTATGAGAGAAGGATGTCAGAATAACACACTTGCTCTTTGGCAAGGTGCAGGGCTCTCTTGGCACTTTGTGCTACTTAGGACCACTGACGGGCTGACTGCAGGAGCTGCCTACAGAAAACAGCATGTGAGCTTCCTAACACAAAATCAGCAGTTTCACAACTTCTCCAAATGCAGCTTCTGCTTCCAACAGGCCAACAATCCTCAACAGCCACACACATGGCTGTATGCCTGGCCAGCCCACAGTCCCACCTGCAAGTCTCTATCTCCCAGAAAATATTTCAAGCGTGATTTCAAGATGATTTCCACCAACTGAGGGATCAAAAAAGCGCCGTAATAACATTCCCGTGTAAAACTCTCACATGGAGAAGAGCAGCAAAACCCCCCATCCTCTAAGCATGGATTTCTCAGCTACAACTCCCAGTGAATTACATGGAAGATGTAAGGAAGAGAAGAAAGGATAATCATAAGTGAGGGAAATTTATTGTAACTTAAAGGAATACCCTCTCACACCAAAAATCTCTTTCAATTTCCAAACCTCCTTAGGCTTGCCATCAGATATTGGTAACAAAAATGTAAGTAATGTAAGCTTGAAAAATGCTTATATATGAAAAAGAATTCTTAGTCTGTAATCCAGCTCTGTTTCTTGGTTCTAAACAAACTGTTACATCACACATAAAAGAGGGATTATTACATGGAGTATATTTCCATGGAGTGCATTACCTCTTTTGAAAGAGAAATGGCACTGTCATGTTGTTAAATAACATCACTTTGTATCCTTGCTTCTCAGAAACCCAGAAGCATCTGAAGGGGTCGTTTAGCAGCAGATGCTTTATTATCTATCTAGTCAGCAGACAAAAGTGTACTTGTATAGGAAATTACTTGCTCTAATTGTTAATCACCCATTTCCAGTTTTAACACTGAACATAGGGAAAGTGAGAATCAATAAAGCTGTTTTACAGAGCTAACCAGTATTTTTGGGACACCCACTCTAAGTTTTATCAAGTTAAAAAATAGCAAGTGATACCTGACTGCAGATGGTTTGTTGCATTTGCAACTGGAAGCAGCAGGTATAGATAAAGAGGAGGAGCTGGAAATAAAGTGTATGCTCAATAGCAAAAACCAAATGCTTGCCAATATTAAGAGTAGTATTACAAAATTTTGAAAAGATCCACTTGGTGGCTAAAATAATGGCATTTTGATGACTCATACAAAGCTGCTCAGTAACAACAGCTACAAGTAACACCTGAGTGCTGATAACCTGGCACCAGAGCATTAATTCATATTAAGCTCAGGCTTCCCACAACAACTATGGAGCCCACTTGGAGCAGTAAAAAGGGAAAGCCATTACAGAAGCTGAGCAGGGTAAACTGAGACAACCAAATAAATGGCATGAAGCATCTCGAAACACACCCCTCTGTACATACCTGTGGTTGCACAGAATTCCACACAGCACGTTCAACACTCATACCTGATCTCTTATAAAATTTAATATTTGCTGTTCATTCTAATTGGTTCATAGTAGTGTGTATGTATTCAGCTAATTGAACATGGAAGATAGAAGCCCAAAAAGTCTTTTTTCAGTCTCAAAGACTAAATGCCAGAACTCAGATGGAATCTGAAGTTTCAAAAAACTGTCAGAAAATAACAACAAGCATGTCTATTTATTACCAGAATTCCTTTACTTTGTCCAGAAAGTCTGTCCAGACTTTTCAACTGCTTCAACTTAGAACCATCTGTTTAAAACAGGTTCTTTTGACTTACAATTTTAATATTAGTAATGTATGGAATCTCTCTTATATAACAAAATAAAATATTGGTTTCTAGGACATAATTTAGAGCCTAGATTTTTAAAGCTGTGTTTTTAAGCTAAATTTCTAAACCTCCTTGGTACATGGAGTTTCCAAATGTTCATGGAATGTTCAAGATGATTCATGGAAGACTAAACCAGTGTTATTTCTTTAGCTCATCGCGGAAAATGGTATTAAGTCCACCATCAAGAAGCCAAATTAATTCAAAAGCTAAAGAGAAGTTAAAAAAAAAATTCCTACCAATGCTGACCATTAAAGGCACAGTATGCAAAAAAATCTGCCCCTGAAGATTAACTGTTTTTTTAAAAGTGAACAATTTCTTAGGATATAGTAATCCAAAGGATTCCTTATCCCCAATGTTTTATATCAATGTTGTCCATACATAGTATCAAATTGAAATACATAAATGATTACTGCAGAAACAACCGTAAGTAATACATTCTGTATTTTACTCCAAGTTTACCAGCAGCTTTGCTCCAAGAGCCACTACCAATACAACTACAAGAAAGTACGTATTATTTAAAATACCCTTTCCATTTTTATAAAACTGAACCTAAAAAAAGTATCAAGCTACACATATGATTTGTAGTTTGTTGCACACTTAGTAACAATCACACATTTATAAATGTTTCTAATATTCGTGTGGTTGACAAAATGGTTCCCTCAACTCTCTGAAACAAACATGATGAAACATGGGTGGGAATTTCTATCACAGACTATGCTCTTGAACTTCAGAAGTAGCAATTCATACAAATACAAATCAAAGGGTAAAAGTATTTAGCTGATGGAGAAAAAAAAAACACAAAAACATCCTGTCTACAAAAATATTCCCAGCAGCAGACACCTTGGACCACAATATTTATTTCAGTGGATGTAGAGTGAGAAAAAAACCCCAATTTTTTTCCTATAGTATTTGAAAGCTTTTAATATTTTTATAAATATTATACATGCAGTCATGGGCTTACTGACATCGCTGTTGGGTTGACAGGCTTCCTGCATACCCTGTATGGCTGAGAATATATGCAAAACTCAGACAAGGACACAGAGCAGAGATCACATCCTCTAAATACAGACATAAGAACACCAAAACAATTCTAGAAAGCTTTTTAAGGTACCACATTAAAATCATCATTGTGTGTGCTATTTTCTCTCTGCTATTTCATATATAAGATCCAACATTTTTACCACCACAAGGGTAAGCCAGTTTCATCAGCTCCCAACTGAAATGCCCCTGTGCAAACGCACAAAGCATGGGGACCCAACAAGAGCAGTTGGAGACCTGAGCAAGCCCTCAGCACTATGATCTCACTGACATCACTGAGACACAGTGGGCTGGCTCCTAAGACTGGAGTGTTGAGTTGGAAGGACACAGGCTCTTTACAAAGGACAGGCAGGAGAGGCAGGGGTGTTACCATCTATGTCAGTGAGCAGCTGGAGTGCATGGAGCTCTGCCTGGGGATGGGTGAGGAGCCAACCAAGAGCTTCTGGATCAGGATTAAAGAGAGGGCAGGGATGGAGACATTACAGTAGAGGTCTGCTACATGCCACCTGACCAGGAAGACTGAGTGGATGAGGCCCTCTATCAACAGAGAGGAGCAGCCTCCTGTTCATAAGCCCTGGCCCTTGTGGGGGACCTCAACCACCCTGGTATCTGTTGGAGGGACAACACAGCATGGCACAAGCAATCCAGCAGTTGCTGGGTTAAGCATCTTAAATTTTGTGTGATGTTTAGAGTTTTGTGTGTGCATGTGTTTTCCTCTTACACCCCAAATCTACTGAGTTTCTTTACATAAAGGCATTATTATAAGTATGTAAGCACTCATTAAAGAAACAAAGCAAACAAAAAACCCTCCAAAACCCCAACCAAAACCCATCAATCATTTTAGAATTTGCATGTACTTCAAAGCTTTCCTATCCTTGGGACAGATTCTCTCGATTTCCAATACATATTGCTTCAATAACAATGACATTTTCAGTCATAATATTTTTCTGGTCTTGACAGAGGATAGAAAGGAGCAGCCACATGTCGTATTTGGGTGGCACTATGCCAGCTATTTCAGGAGACCTAAATCCAATTCTCTAAGGAAGATAGCTAGGGTGGGATTCACACAGCCCTCCCACTTACACATGCAAAACAAAACAAACACACAAAGGGTTGCAGTGACCAAAGCCAAGATTTGCTGCTGTACTGAGATGTGTCCCTTACATGGGAACAGCCAGGAAATACAGCACTTGATGCTCTAGGAGGTTAAGCACTTCAGCTTTACTATAACCAATTAAAAGCGAATAGCCATAAAAGTGCAGATACTACTGTAGGGTAATAAACCAGACTTTATCAGTGACAGTGGTGCACATTACAAACTTCAAACTCATTCCTTGCTCTAATCCATCAGAAACTTCCTGGCTTTAACAGGCTATAAACAGCAGAAGCTTTGAAGTCCAAGGATTAGGATCACTAATAGACTGAACAAGAGACTGACTGAAGAGCCAAGTGGAATGCTCTGCATGGATCTGGAATAAAACAAGTTAATTTAATCAAACTGACCTCTCTCTAGCCACAGGCCAAGAGATTACAATGGTTGTAACAGCAATAAAGGGACACTAGAAGTAAATAGTCATTTGCTTCAATGTAGTGTTTAGGCTAATGCAATGGCAAAACCATCTGCTTTCAAATGTGTTCTCAAATCCACAATTTTAAGTTCAATGTGTAAAGGTTGGTGGGTTTGGGGTTGGTGGTGTTTGTTTGGGTTTTGGGGTTTTTTTTAAACTTGATTCTGTCACTGATAACCAAGGCAAAAAAAAACCAACCTCACAATTTAACTTTCAAGAATTTCTAAATGCATGATTACTAGAACGATTTTAAAAAATAATTCTAATGCTTTATTTGCTTTGATTCTCTTGCATCTCAGAGTCACTCAAAGAAAATGTGGAAATAATACATTTGGGTTAACTCCATCTGCATTCAGTGCTCACATAACTGAATATAACACTAAGCATTTCTGCTTTCAGAAAAAAAAAGTCTTACTACAAAAATACCAGTTATCAACAATTCATATGCAATACTTCTCACTCTAAAGGCCTGCCAAACATTCAATAAACCACTAAAAATGAGGTGTTTAGCACAGCAGTATTACCAAATGCTTTTTAAGCAAACAATGAAGCTATTCTGCTTTAAACTGGAGCAAGTTGCCAAAATGGCAAATAAGCCAAGTGAATGGTAGCAGCAGCTTGACTCTGAGAAGCTGTTAGAAGATGGTAAATTGAGACAAGTGGTCAGGGATTAATTTTTATATTGTATCTTGCCTCTCTGCAGAACAGCTAACTTCCAAGAGTGGAAAACTGCAGCAGCTGAAGCCTCTGAGAAGAGCATTACAAAGCAAAGAGCACTAACAGCATGCTTCATTCACCACAGAAGACAGAAGAACCCACAGGGTTCTGTACCACTAAATATAGGATTTTATAATAAATAATAACTCGTGTACAGCTCATGTAGCCACAGTATTTAATCAAGAATGACAAGAGGAGGCCCAGAACAACGCTCAGGATTTTAGTGCTAGTGTTCAGAACTTGGAAGCTCATCCTAGGAAGCACTAAGCAAGGAAATAAAATGAGCAGTGTTGGAGCAGCTGCCTGGCACTGGAGAGCCTGGCTACCTTCCTCTGCAGGGGGCACTGGCTCCTGGCTCTCCCAGTATTCATAAAGGAACTCACTGATGCCAGGACCTATCCTTCAGCTGAGGACCAGGGAGAAAAGTAAGAGCAGAGTGGTCTCATGAGGCAAACAGCCTGGGGCTGGGAAAAAAAAGGAGGTGGTGGGAGGCAGAGAAGCCATGGTAAGTGCAGGAGACACAGAAACATGGGATCAGGATCTTGAGTTTGAAAACACAGGCAGTAAGCTGTGAGGACCTGGCAGCCTGAGGTCCTGGCATGAGGGGATACAGCATGGCAGCATGCCAGGCCAGCAGGCACCCTTGCCAGCAGAGCACACCTCAGATACTGAAAATTAAACAAATTCATTCAGAGATTTACAGCACCAAGTAAACACTGGAGTCATTAAAATACTTTTTAAAACAAATTGTCTTCCAAAAGTCCACACATTTAAGTAATTTGGGAAAAGGTCTGTGAATGTGCCCTCATGATTTAAAAAAAAAAAAGTATCATGCAGACTTCACCAGATTCATTCATAAGGACTATAAAAAGCAACATAGTATCATATGCATTTGATCAGAAAGATTTAAACACAAGGCACATATCTCTTGTCTTACTGGACTAGCTGTAGCTTTTTCACAAGATATTCTGGTGGTGTGGGAACTTTCTTTCAGACATCCAACATATCCCAAATTTTCATTTCATCAAACTTATTTTATGGTCCCAAACTATTTTGCTGCTTTAAACCACATTTGTCCAAGAAAACATTCCAGCAGTAGTACTCACTGTGATGAGAGACTGTCTACAGAGAAATAAAACCAAGCATTGACAAATCAAAGACAGTCTTCTCTTTACCACTCCTCAAAGTAAAAGTTAAGGACACAAATGCTTCTGCAGCAGAATAATCATGGCTCTGTTCTTTAAATCTGCTTCGGCTTTTCTCATTTAACTTTCAAAAACATTGTCACTAAAATAAAAATCAACATTTATTATGCTGAAAATAACCATGAAACAGTTTTTGAAGACACAGTAATGAAGTAGAAGAGAGATTCTGTAACAGGTTCAAGTACATATGATACCCCCAGATTCACCCTCCTCAACCACACCTACCATGGGGGTCTTACCTTCTGGTGGGTTCTTGTTCTGGTTGTTCCATACAACTAACAATTTGGATAAACTAGGCACTTTAGACACCTCTGTGATGACTCGGAAAAGGCTCTCCACCCGGTCGTAAGTCAGAACTATGGCTGTGAAACCTTGGGACTGAGGTGGGATCAGGGGAAGGAAGAGTGGGTTGCTCACACTGTTCCATTTCTGTGAAAGAAAAGAAGAAAACAGTAAAGTAATTGGATTAACATATATTACCACAGTAGGGAGCAATTACTACAGAAGAGAATAATTCAGGTAGCCAGGACCTAACTATCAGATTTCAAACTTGCTCACATCAGACAGGTTGACTCTCAAATTCTAGGAAAAGGGGATTTCAGCAATTTCTCAAAACCTTTTCTCCAATCCCTGTCTTAATTAAATTTTCATTTTGCCTAGTTGTAATACTGCAAAGAAGAGAGAGATTAGGTAAAAAATAAAGTGTATGAGGCAAATAAATTTGTGGTCAAGGAAATCCACACTAAATTTTGAACCCAGCTAGCATGACTAAATTCCTATTTATTAATCACAATTGCAAAACATTTTTATTTATAGTCAGGATTCAATAAACAAAGAGCAACTTAATCAGAACTACAATTTTAGAAGTGAAAAAGAATTAACAACAAAACCAAGGCATCAAAAACCTGGCATAAAATATATACCCAAACAAAAAAGGCAAAAGCAGGCACTACAAGGAATAACGTACTAGAATTCACAAAACCATGTTTGTTCAATGGTAAAAACCCAAATATTGCATATATATATATATAAAAAAAAAGAAGTTGTGAGATGCAAAGATGGATTTCAGGGAGTTATCTACGCCTTGTGAATTTTAACTAGGGCATCGCTTTTAAGACCTTGTAGGTCTTACCTCAGTACATTGCCAATGTAAGGAAGCAAGCTCAGCTGGCAAAAGACAAGAGAGACAACTGAATTCTCACTGAATGTGCCAACCTCCTTTGGAGCTGACAGCGTGGCGGGGGAGAGGGGAGGGTGGAGCAGTGAAGGGACCATTCGACAGGAATGAAAGCACCTCGGCATTTCTGTCTCAACTTTTCCATTCCAGCTGACGTTCCAAGTAGGGGTTGGACAGAGGAGCAAAGGGAAAAACAAGACCTTCTGGGACAAGGTGAAAAGGGTTGTTGGGAAAGCAGAAATTTAGGGAGGCCATTTTGTAGGGCCGTCTTGAATCCTAGCCTGTAAAAGCTATGAGCACTCATAGGAGGTTAGTTAGTAACTGCCAGCAGTTCACAGAAATACTGCGAGAATATTCAGCCAAACTCATACCATTAGCCTGCTTGTCTCAGAGGAAAGCAAGTTTTACAGACTCAGGGTTATCAGCTCATATTAGCAGGGAATTAACTATGCAGTTTTCAGTTTCCTTATTTAGTCTTTGGGTTACTTCATACACCCCACAAATTACCCCCAATGTTTAGTGGTAAAACACCTCTAAGTAGAGTAACTTCAAGGATGAGAAGAGAGCGCTGATTTACTAAAAGACATCAGAACACCACGACCATTTTGGAAAAGGAGAAAAAAAAAAAGGCTGTCAATGTGATTTCTTTCTACAAACATATCAACACTGAAGTGGGGATAAATTTGTGAGGTACAAAAGAGACACTTAAGGTTAAGCAGAGCACTGGCACACTCTTTTTCTAGAATGGTGTAAGGGTATGTTCCAGGCAAGGATCTGTCAGCAGGAGTAATGTACTTTAGTGGAGATCTCAAAATAGCTGGAAGGGCAGACTAGTCTTCAGCTACACACACCTTTAGCAAATCTGGTACAAGCAGCATTCAACATGAACTGTTTGTGAGGTTCCTACTGGAATGCATGAAGTTCCAGTTTTTACTCATCAGGAGAAACAGAGTAATATAGAAATAGTAACAGCATCATATGGAACTTTGGTTCATAAAAAGGACATGACTACCTGGGATAGCAGAAGGCCGCACTCAGTAATTAAGAAAATATATATCCACTTTAGCAACTGGTATCTGCAGACACAAGTCTGCTTTCAGATTATTGTATTTTCTAAAATTAAAGCTTCTATACATACTTTTGCTGATCTTACAAGACAGGCTGAAGGGTACAGCCCTCTGATTTTTTCCAGTTTCATTAATTCCTATGGCAAATCACAACCTAAATGTTACCAGAGCACAGTCCATCTTATTAAAGCTTTACAGACTCATTTCTACACAACCCACACCCCAAAACTGCTATTACCCAAATGACCCTTGTAAGGTCAAGTAGCTTCTTAAACAACTTTCAGAAACCTCTTTCCACTAATAATCAAAGCAGAGGTTTAACACCATACTCAACAGTGTGCCAAGAAAGTCTTCTATTTTGGCTCTACAAGAACTAATAACTGGTAATCTGTGGGCAATGCCATACTTATGGGTGAGTACTGCCACCTAAACTAACAGCTCCCACTTGAAGTTTATCTAGCAAATGGCTGGCTGCAGCATTTCCTAATATCCTTGGAAAATGATTCTTCCTTTTCTATAATCTAAGACTATTTTAGGTACTTAGAAGACAAAGTAACATGTGAGCACATTCATATGAGCCTAGCAAATTACCATGCTTTGTCTTAAAAGCTTAAGTTTTAAGTACACTACTTAAATTCCAACTTTTACTACTTTCAACAAGGCACAAAAAATTCTTCCCTGCTGGTTATAACTTAGGAAAAATAAGGTAACTTTTGACGTGTCTTTGCTCATGCATCTATTAAAGGATGATGGAAAGAGGGAAAAGCCTAATGGATGGGATAACCAAGCCTCTCATTTGAGAAAAACTTTCAAAAAGGCAATTAAGCATCTCTCAAGTGCCATTAAGAGCCAACCCCCTGCTGCCTGCCTGAAGAGTGTGTCTACAGTCTGAGACCTATTGACCCCACTTTCTACAGGAAATCGGGCAAATTCAAGCCTCCATAATTTGCTAAAGTCTTCCAGATTTCTGCTTGGGAAAAGCAAACCATACAGGCAATTAATTCAACAGCAACCTAATTAAATCTCCATTATGGCAGCTAAACATTCAATGGATAATGACACAGGGATGGGTTCTCCCAGTCACTGCTTAAGAAACCAAGTGAAGGAACATTTGCTCCAGACCCATCTTTATTAACCTTCGTGACAAAAATTCACGGGAACTTTCACTCTCAGAAGAGCAAACAGCAACAGCAGATTGATCATCCATCACTTTTCTTTCACACATCAGCTATGGATAAGGCAACCTTTCACTCTTGCCTTGCTAGCTGTCATCATTAGGGCAGTCAGGATAATTAAGGTAAGATTAATAATTTGTTTGCTGTGAATAACTTTTATGGGCAAAAAAGTATCAAGTTCAAATAACAATTTCCTAAGAGCAATCTCATGTCACTTAAGTCTTGCAGTCTCAGTTGTCTGACAGCTCTCTGCAGTTCCCATGAAAAGTAAAGCACTGGGACCTGAATGGCTGTGAGAACCAAAGGATAGCCTGAAGCTGGGGAGAGGGAATTCAGGGATGGGTATGTGTACAGGGAAGGATTCACACTGATGCATCTGTCCTGTGGGTGCTTTCCACAAGTGTGTATGTGTAATAACACCTTAAAAGTAAGGCACCTTCCTCTAATATATATACATCAAATATTGTTCTCCCTCCTGAACATTAAAACTAACTTAATACTATTTTAGGAAAAGTTAATACATTACATATAAGGCATCAAGGGAGTTTAATCCTCATTATGTCAGATGTTTAAGGTTGGACCTGGAGACTCACATCAAGTCCAAGTTAGCAGAGAAGTTTTAAACAGACCATTGTTTAGCAGGATACAGAAGCGAGAGAGATGGAAGCTTCAGGACATCAGTGAACACAACTGGACTAAGAATGGAACAACCTCTATAAAGGCTACAGAGCCTCAACAGTATGGACAAAACACCAGATGTAGCTAAGACATCCTACCTCAAAACTGACCTGGTTGTACACTGAGTACCACTGAAAGAGACTTGAGGAATGACACAACAGACACATTACAAACTGCCTCACAGAATGGTCTCAAGGAAAACAAGGCTGTGTAAGATGTCCCATATTACAGAAGAGAGAGTCAAGGACTTCACAGCAATCATTCCGTGGGAAAACTCAGACACAGCACTTTAGAATAATAAAATTTCACTGCTCCCATGAACAAGACAGTGGATTTCCCTCCCACTGTATTTTATTTTCAACAGCTAGACTCAGTGCTGCTTGTAACCAATGTATTAGAAAAATCACAGTCTGAACAATTCACTGTCCTTGAAAAGCACAGAGGTAAGGACAACTGCATGCTGGACTTAAACAGTAGCTAAGCAGCTTTTCTATACCTCTAAGCAAAACAGGGATCTATATATCTCCCATCTCTGTGGGTAAGGCTTTTTCAGCTGTGCTGTTCTGAATATCAATCTAACCTCAATGTGGTTTCAATTATGAATTACCAGACTCAAAAAAAGAGCCTTGATTTATTCTATTTTGCTCCAATTATTCATGACAAGTTTCTACTGAATGCTTTAATAAAGTGTTTCATCATGCTTCCCATCCTCAAGTGGTCACAGGGCAAACCCAACGGAATTAACCCTCTCTACTTCTCCAGAACCAACCACAGCACTTAAGACACTGCAGAATCACAAGCCAAGTTGCAGTGGCCACCATTTCATGTTTTGATGAAGATTATAAACCCTCCTCAAAAACATTTTAGCCACAAGACACGCAAGAGTTTCTACCTATTCCTTCCAGAGTGATGAAATCTGATACCATCATGAATCCTGACTGCCAAAATACGTAACTATAGCACCAAGTTATTGAGTTTTTTTGTTTATTTGTTTGTTTAGCCACTGGAATCTGATCAGTTGTCTGAATCCTTCTGACAGGATCTACTGGCTGAACAGGATCTTTGATATAAAAACTCAGCATCAGGCTCATGACTTCAACTTCCTAATTTCAATAACAGGTCAAAGGAATCAAATTGCAACAAGGAGGATTATCAAGACCTGAGTTAATATTTACCACTGCCGTAATATTTCCACTTTTTGGAATCCCTCCATCAATTTTATGGCCATTCTTTTGTAAGAATAATACTGTACCATTATAACTTTAATAAGAATATTCAAACAATGTGAAAGATAACCAGTAACAGGATTAATGTTTTTCTGTAGGTTTGATTTTTTGTTTGCTTGGTCTTTGTTGTTTTTATTTCCCCCCAATCTCCAGTGTAAAGTCAATGTAGTGGCTCCTGACCCCAAAATCCCAAGGGAATGACATAATCTGAATGGAAAATATGGAGTTTAACATACCTTTCATGCTCCCGAAGCCAGAAAAAATACTCAGTATTTAAAAGATGATTTGTGGAATCCAATGCAAAAAAGCCCCATTATTTTTAAAGTTAATGACTCCCACTGCTTAAAGTAAAATTGCAGTTATGAAGCCATGGGAGGTATCAGGCAGCACAACAAACAAGGTAATAACAATGAGAAGACCCTCACTTTTGGCCAGCAAAACTGTGACGTTACTTTGGGTGCATCTCAGAAACAGCTTTGCTAAGATTAGAAACACTTGAAAGTTTAGGTGTCTATTTCTAAGCTAAAGATAAAGCCAAAAACTCTTTGAGAAAATAAAACTCAACAGTATTAAGTGGTTAGGTGCATACTTAAGAATTAAAATATGATTTAAATGAGATATATGAAAACCAATTTCCTATTCTGTTAATCGAATCAAAAAATTTGTTGTTGATGCCCCAAATGATACAATTTACAATAGAAATAAACCTAAACAGTAGGTATTAGCTACACAACATCGGGTAACTGTGATGCTATCTAGAACTGGGTAAGAGAAGAATCCTAATCTCTTAGGCAGGTTAAATAACTGTTAAAACCAGGTTTCACGCACACAGAAAAAATATTTATAGTTGAACATAAATTTATAGTTGAATACATGTAGTACACTCAACTTGTCCATAATATCAACACGTTTTATGTCTCAGTGGAAAAAATACCAGATGTTCATTGCCAAAAAAAATGCTAGCTTGTTCTCTTTTACAGGTAAATATAAAAGTGTGTGCTAGTATTTGCTTAATGCTTTGAAGATGAGGAATGGTACTAGGATGGAATTACACTTGTAACAGTCCGATTACCTGGAGATTGAGGGCTGTAAAATACTAGTCAAAGAGTTTAGGAATAGTTTAATTGTTTAACAAGTGTCAACTGCCTGGTAATTGGAAGAAGCCCACAAAGTATTCTGTAAATGAGCATCCTATTCAAGCTTTGCTAAATGAATGGTGCTTTTTGCACCAAGTTAATTAGGCTACTTTATTTAAACTAAATGATGGGGCTGTTTTCTAGCTCACTGGGAGAAATGAAATCTGGTATGTTTATTGTTCAGCATACTGATATTCTCAAGTGATTACTAAACTATGGTCTGCATCATCCAAGGTCAAAGCTCAAAAGCAGCTCCTGACAAAAAAAAGAACCCCAAACCATAACCCTCTAACATTTTATATGTCTACATTACAAACAATCTTAAAAGAATTTCAACAAAAGCAACTAAAGAAACCTGGAAACCCCCCGTCTAATTTTTCAGAATCCCATATATGTTAGCAAAGCATGAGGCAAAGTAAGAGGAGAATTTAATCTACAAAGAACCACTACTAACAAAATAATTTATCTCTATTAGAATCTAACAAAGTAGTTAATGAAAGATAACCTGATCACATCTCCAACCCAGGTCCTTAATTCTAATCCAGCCCAAACTGGTAACCACCAAAACACACACCGCAGAAGCAGTCATTTGCTGGCTTACTTGAACATAACTGATTGCCCCTGGCTAATGGGAAATGGCTACACCAAGAAATAAAAAAAAAGGCATTAAAATCCCATCACTGCAGCAAAAGACTGTTTGAGACATAAAGGACTCGAGTGGTCCAGGAATGAACTTCAGGCCCCAAAACCATAATTCTCCCCCCTTCATTAAAACAAGGAAATAAATTCTAGTGCATTTTCTTTAAAGTACCAGCCCATAACATATTAGCATGTTATATGCTACAAGTCTTCCATTTCCTCAACAGGACGGTGTAAGGGTAGGAAAAAATCCACTTTATAGCTTGTTGGTTTTTTTTTCCTTTATAAAAAAGACCAACATTCTTCAGTCAATCCATACAAACACATAAAACTGCATAATGTAATGTACTAAGCATGGAATTAAGGGCATATGCACTTATCTTCTGTGTACCTTACCTTCTCTCCTGCTCAAAAAATACCCTCCTGTAACGCTGCTGTTACCACACACTGTGGTGAAGATACTCAAACAACAGTCCCAGGAATATTTTGAAACTGTATAAACCAAAGTAATTCCAAAAAAGCAGCCTTCCAGAGACTCGGTCCCTCATCTTCCTGCCTTTTTGGTTTTTAATTTTACTGGGTAAGTTTTATATGAAGACATTTTTAATTTATTTAATTCACAAGCTAATTAAAAATTCAAAAGGAAAATAGCATACAGAGAAATTGTCAGCCCCTACTGCAGAGGAATGCAGGACTGCCTCTTCTGGCAACAGTACCTGCTTATAGTGGTTTAAGTGTTTGGGAAACTACAGACAACACAAGGTGAGCTGGTGTTTCTTTGTGTTGAGATTTGAGAAATAACTGGGGAACGGGAACCAAGTTTATCTATAGGCAGATCTAGCCATGAAGATGCTTCACTGATTTGAGATGTGTGAATATCACTTTCACGCCGACTGTCCCAAGTGGCAGCCATCCCCTCAGATACGGGAACGGGAGCGCTGCCTCTAATCCTCACTGACAGCGAGGCGCAGCAAGCAGGCCTAGAGGAACTGGGTGCTGAGCCCTCTGAGTTTGAAGGCATGACACACATGGCAAGTTCTGGAGGTACAGTTCTGATCAGGAGCATAAGAATTTATGACATCCAGTTACTCACAGATTTCACTGTGGTATTAATGTTTACTTGCCGGTGCTTCATTTTAAGTTACCTATATCCTGGGTCTGGGACCTGAAATAATGTGCTTTAAATGCTTCAGTCTTTGAGCTTTAGAGGAGACTACAGCAATTTTCTTGAAAATGAGGAACACATTCAAGTCATCTTTAGTAATTCTCTCTTCTTATCAGAGTTAAGGGATAGAGTTGCTATCTTGTGCTACCTAGAAGGTATAGATGTACCTGTTTTCCACCTATGTTACATGCAAGCTTACTAGAAATTGTAACAACGAGTGGACATTAGGCACCAGATTAGAATCAATACCCTGAGTTGGGAGGGACCCATAAGGATCATCAAGTCCAACTCCTGGCTCCACACAGGACCAGTCAGGTCCGAGCATGTGTCTGAGTGCATCATCCAGACATCCATCATCCAAGTTTGATGAGAAACACTTGGGTTCCAATGGATCAATACTGCCAGAACAAAGCAGATATCAATTGTGGAATTCCAGCTATCATTAAAAAAAAAATATTAAATTTACTAGCAGTTGATGTAAACATCAACTTCTACTGTGTCTGAAATCAGACATTATCTGAGTTGTGAAAAATATCCTTCCCTACTGTCCGCAACACTAATATGCTCTCACATCAAAGAGATAATATATTCATAGAAAAAAAATATCTCAGAGATAAAACTGGACACAGCTTCGGTTATTTCCTTCAAATGAAAGAACAAGGGTCAAAACCAAAGAGCATTAGCTGGCTTAAAGAAAAAAGGAAAAAAGAGCCTCGTGGAAGGAAATGTTCATACATGCTCAGAGTAGCTATCAAAATCCCCAGTTGCAGATATCGCAGGATTGTGTACTGCTGTTCTACAAATTTAACTGCTCTTGAACAATTCCCAATCTGAATTCTATTTTCTTTAACTGACCCTCTGAGAAAGGGTCACAAGCACTCTGCGTTGCTGGCTAATACAGAGCTTACACAGCCCATAAAGGAACTTTTAATGACATTTCTGTTCCATATTGAAGCAAGAAATGAATTCATGCACATATTAAGCAACTTTCATAGACTAAGATAAACATCAAATTCTTTCAACTGAGACATAAAACCACCAAGGAACTGACCATTCATGGCATGAGAGAGGCACGATACGAGGTGTTAAATCCAACGTCCTGGACAAATTCCAGCCTGTCTGATCGCAGTCAGCCTTCAAAATTTTCTTTGCATTTGCAGGGTGATACAATATTCCCGCCTGCTCCTTGTACTGCCCTAGCAAAGTATTGCTGTTATGTGTTCCTCCACAGTTTTGGAGTTCTGTTCCGTACGTTGCCGTGCCCATGGTCATAAACCTAATGCTTAAGAATCTCTAGGTTGCTTGACTAATATAAATCTTTTTTTCCAAGTATATATTAAAAAGAAAAAATAAAAAAGGAGCTTGCTTGTTGCTTAGAATAAGATTAACTTCCCCATAAATGGATGGTTTTCCAGTATAGCAGAGAATCCAAGGGGTGATGTTTTTGTGTCCCCTTTAAAGACCAAGTAATCCTACAGCCATTTTCAACATTTTACTAGGTATTTCAAGGTGCTTGTTCTGCTAGCATACTCTTAACACGTTCTGATCCCCTCCTTGCAGAGCACATACTTATCATGCAGGTTAATTTCATCCCTAAATATTGACAAGTGCCGTTTGCACCCTAGGCAACAACAACAGTGGACTATTAATGCCTGGCAATGGAAAATTATCTTCTGAAACCCAGCAATGAATTTCTACATCAGCAACTGTTAGCACTTTGTTGGCCTGAAGAATTTAAAGTAAAACACACTCTACTCCTGAGCACTCCTAGCCAGCTTTCAGAGAAACTTTCTCTAAACCATCCTAAAGTGAGACAGTTAACAAGTTTGATTTTATTAGTAAAACAAAACTATTTTTTTTATATTTTTACACAGGGAAAATTAACTGATTATGAGTGAAAATCATCCCAGACTTTTATATAGAAAAAAATCAGAACCAGCTGCTTGGTGCAGGAGGTTAATTACTACCCCTGTGTTTCTTCTTAACAGAGGTGGGTTCAACTGGTGAACCTTTTTTTTTTTAAAAGAAAAAAAAAAATCCATGGCAAAAAACTGTGATCATCGGTTTCTATATCAGAGATACTATGTAGAAAAGCCATGGAGAAAATTGTAGGCATAGGAATAATTAGCTATTTCAACAGAATTACATGAAAGACCCCTTCAGATTGTTAAAGTTCTTCAGTATTTGCACTATTTCCACTGCAGCTATTTATTTTTAAGAGCACTAAACTGACACTAAATTCAGCAGAAATAAAGAAGTGTGTGTGTGTGTGTGCGCGCGCGCGTGAAAAATAAATAAATAAACAAACAAGCAAGCAATTTAATGTGTGGAATAGCAAGAGTTAAAAGTTCCCATTTTACCACCAGGACATAAAATGAACTGTTACTTATTTTGCCAGTTGTCATAAAATATATTAGCTTCATCTGTGCAAGTTACCAACACAACACATACTCACACAAACACACAGGATTATTACCAAGCTTCATAGTGCATACCTTATACATGAGAGAAAAAAACCAAACCCACAATTTGTTTTACAAGTGAATCATATGTATTTACTTACTACAGCTGGGGGATCATTCCATTCTTCGTAAGAAATGGCAGCATATGGGTAAATCCTATCATTGATAATCTGAAGAGTAGCAAGAGCAATTGCTTTCATTGATCGAAAATATGCTTCCCAGAACCACCTTGCCTGTAAAGAGAATAAAGTTCACTTTCACACTGCAAAGATCCAGTGCTTATTAATCAGTGCTTGCCATGCACAATCCGTTCCATGCAGCCTACAAGTCAGGTGGAAATTAAATTAGGAGGCCTGTTTATTGTGGCCATGATATTTCCACAGAGCCTGAAGGCTTCAAACTCAACCCCAGCCCCCCAAAACCCCCAGGATTTACAGGCAATAAAAAGAAGCAGCAGCATTACTTTGCAAGTGATTAAACAGAACAATACTTGAACAAATCAGTTACTTTCACAGTTTTATCATGTTTTCCTCTTGAAAAATGCCAAAACCAGTCTGACCACAGAACAAGAAGGAATTGTTGTTATACTCAGTTTTTCCATGGCAGAAGAATCCACAGTGCAGCTGGAATAGCCAAATAAAAGTATGCAGCCTAGAAGGTGAAACTTAAAAGTCACCTTTTAACATCAGTATTAGAGACAATCAGTAGAAAGAATTTCAGTGCTCATGAATCCTACCAAACTAATACCTTCTCATGTCTTATAAAATCCAAGTTACCATTTATACAAGTAAATATTAACATTTTTACTCTAAAGTACACGCACGTGCCAATTTGTTACAATTGTTAAAATAAACTAATTTTCAACACAGGCAGAGTAAGATGATGCATGTGATTTTCTTATGCACAGAAACACTGAATTTCACAGATGAGTCATTTCCAAGTTAAAGTACTGAATGGCAAGGTTAAACCTTGTTCCAGTTTCTGTGTAAGACAGAAACACTGGAAGAAAATCAGGGGCTTGGAAATAAAAATGCTGGCCTATCAGATTCTCTGTTAGACACATAAACATAGTTTTTAAATGCCTAGAACCATCAAATGATCCTGCAGGATCCCATCCAACCCAGAAGGAAACACACTTTGCCAAAAAATGTAACTCAAATGTTTTGGCCCAAGAGATGTGAATTCTTTCAACCTAGTTTCTCTTAAGAAACTCCTGGACCTTGAAGTATCCAGAATATAACTAAAATTGCAGTCTCCCCATGGAAACTATAAGACTATACATTTGCATCAATTTGAACAATTAGCAGACATTTTTTCTATAACTGGAAGCTTAAGAAGCTTTCATGGACATAAAACAATAGCTGAAGAGAACATGCAAATTCGGGTGTTACTTTACTCTTTCTGTGGATTCCTTAAATAGCAAAAAGGCTCCACAGCCAAACTACTTTTAATCACCTGCTATGAGAATATTAAACAACACCCTTTAGAGTATTAAGCTACTGAAAAAAAATATCAAGCTTTTGGAGGTATAGACTTTAAGATGAACCAAAAATAACTCTCATTTAGCTGCTGTTAACCCACTGCCAGTACCACACTCTGCAGATCATTAATTTTTAACAGAAAACAAAGAGTGATTGCTAGATAGACAGTTTGTGCTGGAGCACTTCTAGCCAAACTAACAGTGTACAGGAAGGATTACAAGTTAGGAAAATGTGAATTCACAAGCCAACTTGCACATATTTATACACATGCTACTCTGTACTTCACTGTGGGTGTAAACTATGGGATTCAGAACTAAAGACCTGTTGCCAAAACTCTAGCCCTAAAACTCTACCACGTTGCAAAGCACGTTCTTTAAAACAGTTCTGCTAAGCAATAAAGATGAAAAAAAAATCCATGGTAAAATTGAAAAAGCAAACAAGGAACTAGAGAAGTGCTTCTCATGAGTAGTGTTTTCATTGGGAGAAAATATTCACAGCCATATGCCTTGCTACTTCACAGCATTTCAAGATTTCATTAAGGAAACTGATGAGCATGTCCAAAAATTATACTTTTCAGGGGCTTGTCATCCAGAGAGAGTGCAAAGCAGTTTCACTTCAGAACAGAATCACTCCCCTCTCCCTGTTTGTCTCCCTGGTATGACTTAACAGCTGGATAACAGACCCATCACCAAAAACACATATCGAAACAAACATTATGTCCATCTGTAAAAGCAGAAAAATGACATAAAAGGTATAAATAAATAATGTCTGCCTTCCTAAAATGCCAAAAGACACTAAATAAAGCAAACACTACATGCTATGCAAAGTATTCCTTTCCCTATGCCCTGTTTCTTAAGAAAAATGTATTATTCAGAACTCAGCAACTGATTAAAAAAGAAACCCAGAAGTAGATTAAGAATTAAAATTGACCAGAACAGTGAACCTCTCTATTAAATTATCCTAAATAAACAAGTGTAAGAGCACGAATTTCAAATCTTTTGTTCACAGTAGGCAACAGTTTAGAGCCACTGCTGTAAGCAGCAATAAGTAGAAAGGAGAAATTATTTTTTGTAGCCTTTTAACTTTATAAAGCAATTAAGTAGCCATTAAATGACAGCATTCCTATACAGCTCTAACTCTACAATTGTTTATTAATACTGTAATATCTATGACTGCCTAGCTTTGTAACAATCAAAGCTGTTTTTCCTCCTTTGGCAAAAATACAACGGATCTGATCCAGCTTCTCTTTGCTGAGATAATGTGTGCAATGTCAGGCAAGATTACACCTTTATACCAGAAGCAAAACTGGAAAAGTGGGCAGAGGGAATTTATTTTTATAGACTAATATTTATGCAATTATTTTTTGTAAAGAGCTAGAAAACGTTCCCACAGTTGGTTGTAATTTTTTGGAGTTGTATTTCTTTAAGGCAGAACTCAAAACCTTCTAAGGGGATTTGAAGTCTCCAAACAGATGTTTCAGGGTCTCATTATTTCCTCCCCACCTTGTTTGCTTTTATAAAGCAGAACTGATTAACATGGCTTGCTAATGTCTGCTGCTCAGCATGCTAAGTTTTAAACATTTTGGGAAAGTTTTCTATTGGGAAGATGTATGGCAATTCCATTTGAAATGTATTTTCTGCTCTACTTGGTGTGGTTGAAAAGCTTATGCTGGAATGTAACTAATACCTAGAAAGAATACAAATACTGTGAACACATCTGGGATATGGGAGAGAGCAACAATAACACCCCCTTTCCCAAAAAATAAAGAAGAAGGTGGGGAGAAGAGCTTTCTTAGCATTCTTACCTAGATTTTCCAAGCTGTCCATTTCTCCTTTATATATCTATGAATTCAGAAGACACAGTTACATACTCGTGTCACTTTAACACACCAGGTAATGTTTGTAAGGTATTGCAATTGTAACATACCAATCAGAGCTACCAGAAAGCCTTTCAGGGTCTCAAAACAAGCAATTTATAATTGTAGGCTATGTCTTCCATGTAGCACTGATTACACAGACTACAACTGTAGTTGGGCAGCCTACCATTCCTTTTGAAGTGAACTGAAATTAACTTCTGGTACTCCAGTAGTCTGCTTGATGAGGTTTTGGATTTTTCTAAGGAAACACACTTTGTGGACCACAGATTTTTAGGCAATGCTAACTTTTCATACACCTAAATATTGCTTAGGTCATGAGCAATCTAAATTGTAAACTGAGATCAAATGTGTACTTTTTCTGTGTCACTGCCAAGACAACACACATGGATATACGTTAACCTACAGATCTTGTACTGGGTGTGTAGTTCACCAGGAATAGCAGACAGGTATTTAAGAAACATGGTTTCTCCTCCCCTTCTAAATTTATAGATAAACAGAAAATCTAGGATAGATATGAGATGACAGACAGAAAAGCATTACTTTCTATGACAGTTTTAACAACGTATGGAAAGGACAACTACAGAGTACTGAATGACTTGACTGAGAATGAGAAATACATCATATTATTTGTTTACCCAGTGGGTTGGCAGTTACTAGACTATCTTATAATACAACAGATTTCCTACAAAATCAATTCACTTCAATTCTGTAGGAAACTTTACAATTCCCAAGACAGCTTCACCATGGAATCCAAACTCTCCCCTCTCTCCAAGAGCTCTGCAGACCAAGGCAACAAACACATGGATGCCCGTAAGTAGTTCTAAATTGTTTCCCTTCCTTCCTCCTCACTTTCAACCGCTGCATCCTCATTGGATCAGCCATGAAAACCCACCATTTTCTGTAAAGGCTAGCACTTCTTAATATAATGTAGAAGTATTAATTTATCAGTACAAATACACATGCACACTTGGAGGAACACTAACAATATATTTAAGACTGAAGAAAAACATTAGAAACTGTTGCTTTTCTTATTTGAAACTGCAGATGTTATAGAAAATGTTGTGTTCATTAAACCAAGTAATCAAGGATTCAACCCAAAACACTGGTATGGGCAAGAACCTGGGATGGAAGCATTTACAGTTATTTTCATAGAAGACAACAGGCAGCAGCCCTCAGCAATAGGGTAGCCTACTCAGAGAAAGTAACATTTATTTAGGCAAGGTGTTATTTTCCTTAGAAATAAACACACTTGGGGGCCTAGCATCTCTTTATAAGCTCTTTACAAGCCAGTATAGCATCAGGTTACAAAGTCCATTCATATAATGTTTATAAGTTCTAGTGTTAATGCCACTAATGGTGCTCCGGTGTAGAGTGCAAGACAGATCAATGTAAATCTTTTGATTAGTTTGTGAAAAGAAAAACACAGGGCATGAGGCAAGGAAAAGGAATACTCCTGTAACATTTAGAACAAGGGGAAAAACAGTCCATGAGAGGAACATTGTAGCCTCCCATCTTTAGCAGCCCATGATATGGTTGGAGTCAGTAAAGTTAGCAAAAAGAGGAAAAAGCAAGTTTCTCAGAAGAGCAGTAAAAGTTAACTGCCCATAAACCACCACTTCTCTCAGCTTTTAGGCCAGGCGCCATGATGCTATAAGATTCTGCCCCACTGCAGGAGTTCAATGTTTCCAAAATGTCTCGAAAAGCTTTACAAGGCTTTGAAATGTAACTATTTTCACACTGGCTGGGGTGACTCAAATGGTTCCTCTTTGCAACAGCGCTTTTTGTTCCTGGTTTTGACTGCCTGACAAGCTGGGTTAGGGAGGTCTGGCTGAGCAAAGAGAATGGCCCAGCTGCTGCAGCTGCACTGGCCTGGAACCTTGGGTATCTTACTCTCAATCCTTGGCTCTGTTATTTATTCACAGTTAAAAACTCAACATTTGAGTTCTTGCTTCTACACTTCAGCCTCTTGGCAGTATGTGTAATATTCACCTCACATAGAGGCTGTGAGACTTAACCATTCTAAATCTTTCCAATTTTGGGGTGGACAGCACAGAAAAAAATGTTATCCTCACATCAATTTTAATAAGAAACCTTAAAGTAATAAAACCAGTATTTAGCTAACCAATGCTACCAGAGTAACTGATTGTGGGAACTCTTTGCTAAGGAAGACTGAGGGGTGACCTTATTAATGTTTATAAATATATCAAGGATGAGTGTCAGTAGGATGCAGCCAGGCTCTTTTCAGTGTTGCCCAGTGATAGGACAAGGGGCAATGGGTCCAAGCTGAAGCACAGGAAGTTCCACGTGAATATAAGGAAAATCTTTTTCCACTATGAGGGTGATGGAGCACTGGAACAGGCTGTCCAGAGGGGCTGTGAAGTTTCCTTCTCTGGAGACATTCAAAACCTGCCTGGACATGTTCCTGTGTGATTTAATCTAGGTGATCCTGCTCGGGCAGGGAGGTTGGACTAGATGATCTTTCAAGGTCCCTTCCAACTCCTAACTTTCTGTTCTGTAAAAATATATCATCAGCAGAAAGATAAAAGATTTTACAAGAAATAAACTATAGCTCTGCTGTGTATCTAGAGCTCTTGGCATTTAAGTTCACCCACTAAGTCCTTCAGGCTCTTAAGTTACATGTGATACTGTACTATAATCAAATGTTAAACCTAACAAGTTATTGCTCTTCAGAAAGCTACTGTAATTGGTCACAGGTAACCACCCGCATAACCCCTCTCCATGGTAGGATTAGACAGGCTACTGAGGTTTAAAATAAAATGAATTATTATACATATGCCCTGTACTAGAGAGGTGTATAATGGCTGATGATATATAATAATCAGAAAGAAAGGCTGAGCTTTCAAGCGGCCTTATTCATCCCCACCACCAAGGTAAAATAGGATTTTTAAGTCATTTTTATTACTGTAAGATAGACAGTAATTTTAGAAGTTTCCCAGGACAAGTTTTGGGTTCAGACCAAGGACCCTATAACCCCAAACTCCCACATTTTCTTGCTTGTGAACTGTAATCTGCACCCTCTTTCTGCACTGTCTTACCATGCCTACAGTTGGTTCCCTGCTTCAGCATCTTGCTGATCACACACACCGGTTTTACTATACAGTTCTTCAGCAAAGATGGTACCAGCTGGGTCAGCTAAAACCAGTGTCATCTTTGTTGCTTTATACAGCCTTACAAGATACTCTTAGAAGACTTTATACTGTGAAGAATTAAGATAGCAATTTTCTGCTTACAGAAAGTGGTAAGAATTTAGGTTTGGTGTGGTTTGGTTTGGGGTGGTTTTTTAATACGTTTATTTGGTTTAGGACCCAAAACAACATCTCACAATCAAGTTCACACCTAAAGCTGTCTAGCTCAATCTTCTCTCTGCAATCCATAGGGGGAAAATAGGATACTTCAGAGAGAAATTTAGAGCTCTGGTATCCTAAAATACCTGCTGAATAATCCATTCTCTTCTTAAAAAAGGAGTGTGAAAGGACAAAGTGAGCAGCTGTGGGTCATGATGCTTCTTCACCTCAAAGGCTCATCTTCAAATATTATCCAAGGGCCCTCTCATTTTCCTAGAAAGGCATAAAGTTTTTAAAGAAGAAAAAACAAGAATGTAGGATACATTTTTCAAAAATAATTCCTTTGTTTCAGACTACAGAAAAACATAAAAGCCATGGTCTGAAAAGTTGTCTCACTTCTGGGGTGTCAGTACAATTACTCAAACAGGAAGTAGCCTCTTTAGAAATTGCATCCTGAAAATAAAAATAAAACTCTTGTCCCCATGAACAAACTATGTAGGTATTTTAACAGTTAATCCATTAAAATCAATGTGATACTGGTAAACATGCCAACTTGCCTAAAACTGAAAAGCTTTCTGAATTATTATTTTATAGAAGATGAGATTAAAAGCACCTTTTACATTTGACTGAAGCTGGTTGTGTTGTGTCTATTTGTCAACAAGGACCTACCTGAGAAAAGCAGTAGTGTAGGTATTGTATAAAGACTGCTCATAACATCAGTGTGCCACCTGAAAGGCTAAGAAATGGGGGTAGCAAGGTAGGGTATCTTGTCACCTCAGACAAAGACTAATCTCGTAACTCAACACTGAGTTTTCCCAAAGCTCAAACCACTAGTTTCTCCAGAAGGAAAAAAAAAAAAAAAAGCGAGAGGAATGAGCAGAACAATGCAGGGTACATACAGGGTTTTTTCCAGTTGAGCTAAATTTTGCTCCTAACAGCACAGGACAACATCCTTTTAATACTGTTTCTGAGCTTTCTATGCATCTTTCAGTTCCTGTTTCTGAGTTATGTACAATTCCCAAGAAAATCCCTGAAAATATTAATCTATTTAATTCACATAATTTATGTACGTGGTCTATAGAGGAATATTTCTTAATTATAAGACACTTCTGCAGCATAAGCAAACAAAACAATAATTTCTATCATTACAGCCCTCAATTTTAAAAAAAGAGATTCCACACAGACATTTTATGATGCTGTTTTTTATTGTAAATTGGTCTTAAATTATTTCTCTTCAAAAGTAAAGCGGTAGGTGGATTTAATCACCTGGCTCAATAGCCTCCACTGTAGTAATTTCAGCCATGAAACCAGTACATCTGCCTACTTCAGGTACATCAGAAAATGAAAACTAAGTCTTTTCACTGCCCACATTTTATTTTCTTTTTCTTTTTGAAGCTGCCGATTCATAAGGGGACAGAGGTCAGAGTTCAAAATGCTAGTCTTACCCTTCAAATACCAGCCACTTGGGAGTAACTCACTTCTACTGGCTCTCAGTTTTATGGCTGTAAACTCCTTCACAAATGCTGACTCATAAGAGCTAAGGGTGATGGAAAATGTTAGTGCAAGTGTAGCTGTTAATCAGATTCTCCTCTTCAGTGTTTTGAAAAGAATCATTTATATCAATTATAGCAACCATATGTAAACCAATATATACACTACACATACATGAGACTGGTTCTTAAACATACCCGTTAACTTTAACATTTCAAGTCTTGCTTCCACATTTTCAGGTAACTTGTTGAAGGTTTTGAGTTTTGTTTGTTTTGGGGTATCTTCTTGTTTTCATGTTTAGGGTTTTTGCTGTTGGGTTTTTTTTTTAAGGTTTTCATAAGGTTTGTGTTATGAACAAGAGCGTCATTCTCTTTAAAATCTGGCTCAAATACATGACACAGAAGAGCTATTTAAAATAGCACAGTTCTCTTTCTCTCTCATGAAATAGTAGCATTTTGTATGGTTTTGAAATTGTGTCATATCTCGATCCTTAGGTATAGATTTCTGCTATTTCTCATTCTAGTGATAGTTACTTAATTTTAAAAATATCAAGAACACAAGACTATAAGGAAGAACATTTTCCTTGTGAGGGTGACAGATCACTGAAACAGGCTGCCCAGAGTTTGTGGAGTCTCCTTCTCTGGAGACATTCAAGACCAATTTGGACACGTTCCTGTGTGATTTAATCTAGATGATCCTGCTCAGGCAGGGGGATTGGACTAGACGATCTTTCGAGGTCCCTTCCAACTCCTGACATTCTGTGATACTGTGACTAGCTAAGAATACCATTTGGCACTGGCATTCTCCTCTCCTTCTATGTATTTCTGCACTTCAAAATTGCTTGATTAATGAATATGTCAAATTCACAAGCCTACTGCAGAAAGCAACACTGCACCAGCCAAGAAACTTGACTTAATGCCCTGGCACCCTACAAATCCACTGCCAAACTATGTTTCAGTCATGGAGCCAACAAACAGGTATCAGCACTATGAGCAGCAAGGAACCACTCACTCCATTCTCAGCTGTGGCTGGGAATACTGTCACAAAGCATGGAGACAGCAAAGAAAGCAGGATTTACCAAACAAAAAAAAAAAAGAAGTTTCACTAAGCATTCAGAGCTATAAATACATGTAATGTAAAAATAGGTACCACTTGGGTAGCACTTATGGAATTCCCTTTGCTCCCAAAGAGCTTTCAGTTCTGTCTTCATATTTATAGGCAAATGACACGTCTTGACACCAAAGAAATAACACTGCTGTATGACAGTAATATAGATTCTACCATAGCTTCCAGATAGTAATATCTATACAATCATCATCAGTAATGATGTAAAGACATAAAAAATAGCCCACACTCTTGTCTCGAGTTTCAGGAATGCGCAGGGCTCCTTAATTACTCCAATTTCACCAGTGCACTACTGCCAAGGGGCAAGCACACCTAAACTGAGGAGCAGTCAAAATTACTTGGATCTCTATCATCCTTTTTATTCTATTTATTCTCTTCATGCTCACTGTTAACAATATGAAACCACACCTACAGAAAACTATTGTTCAACAGCAGTCTAGAAAAAAACAGAAGGCAGATACATGTATGTAAGCGCAGGGAACATTTAACTACTGTATGACCACAAGTTGGGGGGCAGGGGGATGTTTTAGCCACATTTCTTGACAAATGATGGACAGCTCTTGAAACTGAAAGCAATAGGTTTCTAGACCCAGGGGTATTGCCTTCAAATATGTCTATGTTCTCAGGGTAGATCGATTTTCCTTGCTGCAGGCATCCTGCCGAGAGGTGAGGTCCCAAGCAAAACACAGGAATCTGACTGCAAGCCTTTGAGGTGGCAGGAGCCAAGAGAGGTTCAAAGACAAGGCTGGCTGGTGGGCAGCACCTCCGAGTATTGCAGAGGTTAGAGGTTAGTAAAGCAGGAGCCACTGGCCAATAAAACAGTGTTTGGAGAGCCCACTCTACAGATAAATTGGGGATCTATTTACACCTTTCCCAGCTTTCTGAGTTACACACACTGATGCTTCCCACTGCGATCTTGTCCTATGTCCACCAGCATCTTCCTTGCTCAGCAGCTGCCCTGCTCTCTGCTGGTTGGCTTTATAACATGGCTAAAGGTTGCTTGGAAACTTTTAATCAGCATCCAGCTTAAAGAAATAAATAAATAAAAGCACAACTGCTTTTATTTGTGTCAACTGCTGCAACAAGATCTGTCTTGTTTGAGATTTCCCATGACTGCTGCACTAATTCTGGGAGAATAGAAGCTTAAATTCCCTTGATTAGAGAAGTTAAACACAAAGCAAGCCTAGTGCCAATCACACACATGAAAGGACAGCTTTTTCAAGCAAGAAAAAAAAAAAACTAACTAGGTAGGGTTACCACCATATTTTAGCAGTCAGAAATCAGCACATACCTCAATTTCAGAGCTTAAGTTCTGTACCAGGAAGAACTTGCCCTTTTGATGAAGATGTTTTGCTCAATTTCCTGTAAGCTATACAGCTCTATTTTATGTAGCACGCATAAACATATACATATTCTCATACACACAGTTCTCAACCTTGCACAACTTTTACCACAAACATTACTGCCAGCATTGCC
The DNA here is from genome assembly GCA_013399135.1 of Heliornis fulica. Taxonomy (NCBI): domain Eukaryota; kingdom Metazoa; phylum Chordata; class Aves; order Gruiformes; family Heliornithidae; genus Heliornis; species Heliornis fulica. The sequence goes on along the minus strand of VXBZ01006988.1, from coordinate 296,527 downwards.
TGAAAGAAATATACCTTATTCACTTCTATAAGGATAAAAGCTAAAGGACTGGCAGCCATGGGGTTTTTTCCACATCTGTGGGGAAAATTCAGTTTAGGACATGGTGCTGCCTTTTGCTCTATACCTTAAAAATAACTGAGGTTAGCTCAAGGTAGGTAAAAATACTTCATCCTTCATGATTCAAACTTTGCATAGCTGTTTGGACACCTGATGAAATAAGTATGTTGATTTATAATTGCTAGTTGCGATAATTCCACATGATGGTCTCAGTGTAAAGGAACAGGACTGAAAATAGTTTTATACTGACAATACAGACATCAACAAAAGTTAGCTATTTGTTTTTGGCAAACATCTGTAACAGGATGCCAAAGAGGAATATTCTTTACTGGACAGAGCCAAAATTTGTAAGAAAGGGAAGTAATCTCAAAGATAAACATCAAAGCCCTTGCTATCCCCCCAAAACAAGGTGGTAAATACAGTGACAAGTGTTTGCACAGTTATTTTTTATTAAACATTTGCTTCACCTGAACAGTGAAAGAACTTGAAGTTGTGTGATAGATGTAACCTTATCACTAGCCTCAGAACTGTGAAAGTTCTTCCTCAGTGCCTCAACATTGTTATATTGATATTTTATATTTTTGGGGGTTTGTTTGCTGGAGTGCTGAGAAGCATTTTATGGTAGAGATTAGAATCCTGGAATATGGACACCCTCTATAATCCTTCTCTCCAGATCATCTGTACAGATCTAAGCCACCAGAACAAAATATGCACTGAAAGACAACTAATGCTCTTTTCATTTCTAAAGAGCATTCAGAATTGTTAGCTAATGGGGAAAGAAAAAAAACCCAAAACAGCAACAAAAAACCCCCAAAAACTCATAAGTTGGGTGAAACAAAGGCACCAACCCCCAGATACAAGTTACACCATTGGCAAGATAAAGGGTATTACAGTATATTCCTAGCACATCCCACTTTTCCAGTTGTAACGAAGATAATTTTGCTATATAAATGCATTTAAGAAACTGATAGATATATCTGAAGAATTTACAGACACATATTAAAGGAAAAGCCATCTAAAGATTATCTGGCAGTAAATTGCTTCTCTAGGGCAGGTAAAACACACCTAAGTTAAAAAACAAACATTTCTGTACTGTCAGCTACATTTGATTTAGTCATTAAAAAAGGTTCCAGGGCTTATAAATTCCATGACTAGTATTATGATTTGACCTTCTGTAAGTTATTTATGCCTCTATCCACCATCAGTAAAATGATACAAGATCAAGGTGTATTTACTAGTACTACTTAATATACTCACATGCAAATTACTACAGCAACACAGTGCATTTATACTACACAGGGAACTGCTAAAGTTTTAACACTTTCAGTAGTGAAATTGTAATTGGGAAAGTGAATCTGATAAATTAACTGTGATGTGGTACAGACTACACAGCAACAAAGGGAGAGCACGGAGTAACATAGAATGTGTGGAACACCAGGAGAGATGCTTCATCATCCATCTATCTGCACGTGCTTCATGTACACGACAAAATATTTTCAAATATTCTTTCTTAGAAGGGCATATATTTGAAAAATACATGCCCTTCTAACGTTTGTATCACCTTGGTTTATCTGTTGTCTGTACAGCAATCTGCAAAGCATAAGTACCAGAAGTCCACTTTGAAACAACATACAGACTCTTAAAAGCTAATCTTAACCTCCCCAAAAAAATATTGTCTTAAGTAGCATAATTTTCCCTTTACAACTGCTCTTTAACCTTCTGTTGGTTGGAGGCTGCAGATCTAGGTGTTAGAGGCAGCGCAACTGCATCCTACAAAAACTGAGGTGCTGATGGCTCTCAAACTTCTGAGCTTTGTTAGAGATGCCATGAAGACCACTCTGTAATACAACCAGCACAAAATGAGTTTTCTTCATTCTGGAAAACAACAGGGCAGGATAGACAGAGGGGAAAAAAAATCTAGGATAAAGATACTCACTGCAACAAATGAAGAGGGAAGGGTGGAACAATGAAAGTCTCATATATAAATGCCAAGGATTCTACAACTCCCCTGGTGATCCTGGCAATAAGCCAGGAAAAAGTTTTCTCTTCCCTTTGCTGTTTGTAGCAACAAATCTTTTCTCTGGGGGAGGGGTGAGAGGGCTGGAACTAACTTCACTGCATCTGATAAGATGGCAAATTGTCCAGGCCTGACATTTATGGGGGACCCGGAGCTCCACCGAAGCACTCTGGGAGGATTAAAGCAGGGTTAGCCTCTCCAGTTGCACTCCTTAAAACGCTACAAATGGCAGACAGATGAAAGTTCATTTAAATTTGATAATGATGAGTCTGAAGAACCCCATGACAGAAGCTGTCCCCTGTCAGGGAAAGAACTGCAGCTGGAAGTTGAATATTCTCATTAAAAGAATATGTAAAGATCTAGCTAGGCTCAAAGAGCTTTCAGTGTCCAGGTACTGAAATTAAGTCTGCTTAACTGGAAAACAGGAATTAAATCTCCTCTCATGTGAGCCACACCACCACCCCTCGTTTACTTTAACTGCCTACGACCCTTCCACTGCAAGAATGGGCTGTTTCACACACCAGCAGGGATTGCCTGGAGCCAGCAGAAAGGCTCATATAGCTGTCAGCAAGCTGATAAGAGCTGAAATTACTCTACAGAGCCATCTTTAAAGAAGAGCCAAAGCAGCACATTAAATGAAAGGGAGGAGGGGTCAGAAAAGCCAGCCACTCATGTTGTTTTAACATGGCACTAAAACAAGTCATTGATTTACTCATGTGTCTTCAGCTCTGTTTGACCCAGAGTCTGAACTTTTCTTCAGGTCAGGGCTGTGGCACATGGGACATGCACTAGAAAAACCACAAAAGCTTGTTCAGGTATTCTGACTGTGGGAACAAACACTATGAGCTACACAGCTTCTATCCACACTTTTAAAACTGAATTTGCATCCCTTTATAGTCGCCTACACAGGCTGAAAATATAAGAGGTTGTGATTATCTAAAACTTTAATTGATAAAAATGAAGAATGTTGGTGACCACTATTTGAGACAGTATCTTGAGGGGATGCAGGAAAGTTAGTTATCCATATATCTCAGTCAATACTGTCTCACTGAAGTATCTGGTGGTCACTAAAATTAAGACACATCATAAAACACTTATGTGACAAGGATATTCTACAAGGTATATCCTTGGTCTCCTGCAAACCTGAGTCCTGAGGCTGCATCACTGTGACTGCACCAGGTCTGACCGAACGGCTTTCTGCTCCTCTATTCTCCCTCTAACAGACCTCTGCAGCAGGTACCTTAGGAACACTCCCACATGGACACAGCAAGCATAAAGCACCACTTCTCCAAAGTGCTCCCCAGCCTCCAGAAGTCTGCAGTTCAGGAACTTCCTAAGCCTTAGGGTGTACCTTTGCATGTATCTCAGATTTCCCTTCTCCGGGTTGCTTCATTCACCCTTTATGCCAATAAAAACCTTTCACCCATACAAAATGCTGAAGCAGCAAGTCAAGAACTACTTACTAGTTCTGAGAAAATACAAATTATTTTTTTAGACCAGATTCCCAATAATACAAATCCATTGTATGAAACAATGCACATTCATGTCCATTCACTTTCTTCATGATATTATTTTACAGTTCTGCATTACATTCTTGCTCTTCATCTCATCCCAAATCAGTCATCGTCATTCAAGATGAAGAGCATTCATGTTGAACTATGCTTCCCCCTTTGAACCTTTTTAAGATGGGAGAACCAAAACTGTGAACTATATTCAGGGTACAAGCATACAATGGCTTTATACAGCAGCACAGTGTTTTCCATTTTGTTCTTTTTTCTAAAAAATATTTCTATTACTTTTTTGACCATGACTGACATAGAAACCGATGATTTTCACAAAACTATTACAGAGCTAAGAACTATTTTGCAAGTAACTGCAGCTAGCTGCCACGCCATCAACAGAAGGCTGTTGATCCTTTCACATATACCCTTTCTTCAATCTACAGTGAATTTTGTTTGTGACTTTATTATTTGATGTTACACCTGAATTTCTTTGGCCTCAGATGTGCCAGTTCCAAATAAAACATCTCCCAAAGCAGAATTCATTCATAAGGGGTAGCTGCAATATTTGTGGTTTTTTTTCTATTACTGTTAGCTTTACCTGCAGACCTTCTCTTAAAGTCCATGTTCTTCTGGGGTGCTTATCTTCTACAACACTACCTACTTTTATGGAATTTATCTCAAAGATCACCACCTAAGTTTTATTGAAACTAGAGAGTTACAGAAGTCAGAAGAGAAATCAGCATGCACATTGCATGTGATTATCCTCTTGTCTCCATCCTAGCAAACCAGGATGGAAATAATTCCTGTACTCAAGAATATTAGCTCTTCATTCTTGCACCATCAGAGCTCACGAAGTCCCATCTTTCAGACTAGATGCTAATTAAAAAAAAAAATTTGGGGGAGGTGGAGAGCACTATAAAGTCAAGAAGTTATAAAGTTTGTGTCCTGTAAACTCTTTACCTAAAATATATATACCTAAAATACACTCCTTACCTAAAAACTGCTAAGAAGGAATGACTAAATAGAGGAATAACTCTATTTCCTTCACAGAATACTTCTGTATTTTGAGCCTATGCCTTATTGATTTTATCTGTGTTAAAGGACTGCCACGTTGTTGATAGTGAAGAAAAACATATACAAAATGTCTGTATATTCAGACAGTCAGAACTACCATCTCACAAAAAGGAAGGGAAAAAAGACAAATACCAGCAAAGTTTTAAGGGTTTTGGGGGATTTTTTTTCACATTTTACTCTTCATATTTCACTATCATACACATTTATTACATTTACTTCTATTTTTTGCCCCTCCACTTCTGCAACTTTGCTATTACCTGCGTGCTGGTTTGTGGGGCAGAGAAAATGAAAGCATAAGGATGCAGCATCAAGTCTGCTGGATTAGTAGCTGTGCAGCTGAGCTGCTTATCGTCTTGCCTCTGGGTATTTCTGCCAGTGGTTCAGACCCCATATGGAACTATTTGTGAGAGGGGGATGGTTCAAGGAAGCTTCAAAGAAAATGAGAATGACAACATTACTGTAGAAAACAGACAATACAGCAATGCCAGAGATGCATAAGTTTCACCCAGACTGCTATTAATTTTAGCAGCTCAACGAGCAGAGGCTCTTTTTGATGGCTGGAGTTTATAAGAGTTATCATATGCTAGTCTCTAGTTCTTACAAACACAGGCTATACATGCAGTATTAAAAATATGTAACTATTTTTCATCACAGTGTAGACTAGGTTATGGGCACTGAAACTGTTCCATTCTGTGAGGAAAGACAGGAAATTAAACCAGGAATTATCAATGGCAAGGCATTCTGCAAATCTGAACAATAAAAGCATATGTTAATGTGGCTAATATCCAGAGCTCTCAGCACAACCAGGTATAATGAAGGACAGTAGAAATTAATTCTGATTTCCCACACTTCAGCCCTGCTCAAACCAACAACTGAGCAAAACAAAACTGTATTACAGGAAATCACAGCACAGGTCACACCAGCCATAGATCCTCGCAGACGATAACTCCAAAGGCTAAAGCACCTCTATTTTATCCTCTTCATGCTCTATGATGCTCATGATCAGTGTAGAAACTATATGAAAATACTTTCAAATATGGGTTCATATGGTTTCTTAGGTATTTTAAACGTGATGACTTGTCTTTAAGAACTTTTCTCTCTTCTCTATCATGTGTGGCTAAAAGTAGTTTTTGCTTTGTTTCTCAAAGTATAGAGAAAAGATTACTCACCGAGTGCAAACTATTTCAACTTGAAAAAATATATATACACAGATGTGTACGTGGGCATATATATACACAAATATATATATAAACCTCGATGCATCATCTCTAGAGAATCACCAATAAAACACTGCAAAAAGAGCACCTAATTAACAGAGGGAACTCGTAAACTAACATTTACGATATAATTTGTTAAAATTATGAGGTTTCCTAACTAAGGATAAGAATTATATCATAATTAAGACGATTACTGAAACCAGAGTGATCAGACAGCAAGGCTTCAATCCCACAAAAGGTTATCAGATCCAGAAAGTCTGATAAATAAGATGAATGCATGCTTCATCCTACTAAAAACAGGAGAAATTTAGAGCAAGATTTGTTCTGTTAAGCTAAAAAGTGAATGATTTCAATCATACTCATGTCAAAATATGTCAACTGGTTTCTTAATTTACTGAAGAAGTACGTTAATTGGCAGGTACTGGCAAAGGATGTTTCACAAGTCTTTATCAAAATATATTGTCTAGTTGACTTTTCTGTGCCACAAAATCTGTTTTTGAAATAAAACCTGAACACATCCTAACTGCAAAGGAAACAGTGACACACAAAATAATTTTCATACCAGTTTTAATAAAAGCTCTTTGGTCAGTTTTTCCTCTTTTTAGCACCAGTTATGGATTGTTTGTGCTATATTAAACTCCAAACATTTCATGATGTGAAAACAAGGATGAACGTTATCATTGTGATCTAACCATCTTTGATTCCATCTAGGTAAGAGCAATGATCAAGGAAAACCAGAATGGAGTGGAAAAAACCAAATATATCATAAGTCAAGTTTCAGTCAGTCCTCTTTCACTTGACAAAAAAGAAATATCAATTATTTTGTATAATCAAGTGCTATTAGCCCTTGTAAAACAAACTGGTTTAATTATTATTGAGAAACATGGGTTACTTGCAAAACAAGAGTATTTTGAAGCTTTTGCCTTTATGTAGAATAAACAGAAAAGCAGAATAAACAACTGCAAACACATCCGAAAATGTGTATAAATCACTCCATTTTCAATTTACTCTATAAATGGCTACTACTTGAGTTTCACTTTAGTAGCTCCTTGTCCAAGAAATAAAACAGAGCATTTAATGACAAATTCACTTTGTTTCTCAAAGTGCTACTCTTAGCACTGGCCTCCTCAAAGGTGCATTCCAACTTCAAATCCTCTCTTCTCCTATCACTACTTTAGCTTTATTTTGAGTGTCTTTATTCATTCCATTCCTGTTCATTATTGCTGAAGTGAAGGCACTAAAAAACCCAAGAAGCAAATCTGGCTAGCCAGAAAGTCCTAAGTACTCTGTAAGCATTTAAATCAAAACACAGTAAGGAAAGTGTGCAACTGCTCCCTACTGTGGCGTTGATGGGGAGGAAGGAAACAAAACTCGTGTAGCACAGGTGGAATACTACTGCATGTTCATCACTGATGAAAAGCAATCAGGTTGCTGGTAGTCAACACCACCTCTGTAGTCCACATTATCTCAGTCACCAAGTGCTTTTTCACCTTATGAGACAGGTACAACACAGAACCATGTATCAACAAAGGAATTTCACAGCTGCTTATGTTTGGATTTCACCTTGTAAAGAAGGGTAACAGGATATGAAATGTACAGATAAAATGTTTAAGTTACCTCAATATGCAGACAGAAATCAACTGACAATGACAAAGAGAAAGACCTCCTAATTTCAGCCAACAGAATGACAGTTTCTAGCATGTTCAGTGATGCTTTTGGTGACAATGATTACTGCAAACCACCTATGACCTGACAAAATTCACTCCAGGCACAAACTGGAATTGCACTCTGGGTATTAAAATACCTTCTGCTTTAGTATCATCTACAACTCTGTAAAATTAAGTTGATTAACTTGTAGTCATATGAGTTAAGGGGATTTTTGTTGGTTTGTTTCATTATGAATGTTTGGGGCAGTGGAATTTTTTTTTTTGTTTGGTTTGGTTTTTTTTGTCAAATGCATTCTCTGCAGGAGAATCCTATCCTGAAATTACTGTTTTATGGTATTAGAAAAATGGAAAAAAAAATCAACACATACCTTAACTGTTAACGTTAGTTTTAAACCTTTAATAGCAAAACTCCCTGGTGTTAACTAGTATAGAGGGTGAAGCTGGCCAAGTCACTGCTTGGTGACTTGCTGGCCATCATGTTCCAGGCAGTAAGCAAACCTCATTGCGTATCACCTGCTTTTACAAGCAGTGTTGTTGTTTTTTTAACTCTTCCTTTGCTCTCCTAGTAAACTGTCTTTTCCCAACTCATGAGTTTTACTTGGGTGGCAGAGTGAGAGGCTGCATGGTGCTCAGCTGCCAGCTAGGGCTAAACCACGACACCCCGATGGCTGCTGTGATATCTGCAGACTGTCTGTACAGAGAATGAAGTGAAGCTGGCATCAGAATTCGGGCATGAAAACATTTATCACTAATTCTGTTTCCTCCAGGCATATTAATATACACTGTGCAGCTTTTAGCACTAAGAGAAACAACTATTGTTATACCTACACCCAGAAAAACCTTGCTTTAGGTCCACATTTTACAGGGACCATACAAAAGAATACTTTGTCTCTAAGGCTGTGTAAAGGAATTTCAAAACCATGTCTTCACAATTCTGCAGAAACTCTATCACAGAAATCCTTTGCATCTTTAAAAGCTACCTGAGATCACAGAGTTTACTTCTTCGCCACATACCTAGCTCTTATTTTCTCTATGCCTCAGTTCTTTATCAGGTAAAGCAATAACAACAGGATCCCCCTACCACATGCTGTACCATGCTCTGGTACAGTAAGGTGACAAGGATGAAAGGGTCTAGACACAAGCTCACAATGTGTGTTAACATCTTTCTTCTTTGCCTATCCAAAAATGTAATCTATATATTCCAGCTACCAAAAGAACCAGGTGGTTGAATCCCACCCCTAATTTTATAACAAAACTCTTCAAACTTTGTGAAAATCCTCACCCAGCTAACAATTCTTATCTGTTGAGTTTGCACTTCATGTGAGCACTCTAGATTTAAAGCAATTGATGATGACAGTGTCCATAGCAGCAAAGCTAATAAACAGTAATCAGCATCAAATGGAGTGAGCTAGAAGACATTTCCTTTTGAACTATAAACCCTGACCACACAGATTTCATTCACGAATTTGGACAGTTCCTGATCTCAACTCTCCCAGACACCAACTAAATAACATTTTGCTCTCAGAGGCATTGTCAACTTAGTTAAAATATTTAAAAATTTACACTTAATGTTTCTCTCACATTTGGAGTGATTAAACTTTATCTACAAACCAAAACTTATTTTGAGATAAATACAATTTAAATATCATGTAGAAAAAAAAAAGAAACAAATACACACTGTGATTTCATCATTAACATGTTAATATTATTAGGGTAGGCAGTACACCTGCAATTAGGGAGAGCTTCCATTCCACGGTGCATGAAGAAAGCAGAGGGGGGCACAAGTGAAATTAATGAAAGGGTAGATTGACTACATTGGTACAAACTGGCAATCCCCACTCATGACAAGAAACATATCATCTTTACAAGAACAAGGACAAAAATCTCAATTTCAAATTTCAGGAGATCTGCTGCAACCAAGAATGGGGACACTATGATCACTGTACAAGGTAAAGATCCTGTAAAATACTGCACAACATGTATATTAACAAAGTAGGTTGGAGAAAACCTCTGAGTAACTGGGATCTGTCTACTGAAGTGTACTGCAATAGCAGTCACATGCAGTACTCTTAACTTCCCAAGCCAATGGGCAATGTAATACTGATCAACAGCTGCTGCTCAACACATTTAGCTGCACCGGTGATAGGTAGAGACACAACGGAAAGTAATGGTGAATGAGTACATTTAGCATAAATTAAGAAGAGGGTTGAAGAATCAAAATGTTAACATAAAAGCACAATGAATTCTTCTGCATGGCACAGACAGGTATATGTACCTATCCTCCAGCAATAAATAAAGGAGAATAATTTAAATGCAGTGCATTATTTTACCTGTCTCTGCATCTCCTCAATCTGTCGCTGGGGAACACTTTGCAGAATACTGTACATTTCAGACATCTTCTCTTCGGGAATGACAACAGAAGCCCTATAAGGAAAAAAACAGATATAACAAATGATGAGAAGTTCTACATTAAAAAATGTCAACAGCTTTTCCAAACCAGATTTTTATCCAATTCTAAGACGACATGTTCAAAAGATGTAAGAAAGAAACAGTCTTCTCTCAGCATAATAAATTATTCTGTAGCTATTCCTTCACAATACCAGCCAGTCTACTCAGAGATAATGCTGCAAAAGTCTGTGGACTGATGTGTACAAATAACCTAATGAATATGGCAGAGAGAGACCCAGAAATTCTGAATTCACACCTCTGCACTGCCACTAACTTGCTCTCAGCAGAGATTTTTGGAGTAACCAAACTGTAATAGCATATAGAGTATCATGTATACAAAGTAGAAGTTTTTTGTATGCATTATCCTGAAACCACATAAGTGGGCATAGTGGGAATTCAGCATTTAACTGATGTCTATGCACTTTTCTGCATTCAGGAGCCTGAATACAGATCAGTCCTCGCAGAACTCAAGCACAAGGCAACAAAGGAAGTCTGTTTTAGAAAATACATCATCAGCTATAGGAGAACTAAATGCTCTGTCATCTCCATCTCATTTTTTTTCCTTTCCTATTTCTGTTGCCTAATATATCACAGACAAGGACTGTGCATATCTTTCTCTGTATTCTATTCCCTGTAATCCCCAGCACACTTGCCTCATCACGGATTTTAATCAAATCACTGCATGTAATGAAGTTTCTTATGTAGTGGTTTGTCATACAATAGTGAAGGTACAAACCTCTTCCAGTCCAGAACTTCAGAGAAAGGTAAAATGTAGGAGTCAGCGATGATGACAGGGACACAGCCCGCTTGAAGAACATCGCTCAGCACGGCCTGTCCCAGGCGGGCTCCACGTAGAATGACACAGAACGTAGACTCCTGCCAACAAATGGTATCCAACACAGAGATGAGGAAAATAAGAAGAAACATTACATTTCTATTACATGTGATTATGTATGTATGCATTATGCTTTCCTGTCCTCCTTTTCAGGAAAAAAAAAAAAGGCAAAAGTAAAAAAGGACTGCTCCATGAAATCAACATATTCTAGATTATTAGCTAAAAATAATTATGCACCTTAATTCCCCAGAGGCTCAAAAATATCCTGAGTGGAAAGATAAGAAAACAGCTAATGGGACTATTCTATGAGTTTAATAGCCAACTTCAGAATTCCGAGAAAATTCAAGGGGGAAATATAAATATTTTGAAAGCTTGGCCTAACAAGATGAGCAACAATCATCAAGAAATTATTGAGTACAAACTGCATGAAGCTAGCCTAATGTTCTCCCATTAATCCAGCTCTACCTGAGTGCACAGAATTAATAAATTTCACATCTAAATTTTAAAAGGCATTTGATATCAATGTTGATAGCATTTTCACAGGCAAATTAAGAAAACATGGGCTAGATAAAACCATCATAGGCTTTTATAGTTCCATAACTTACAGGTACAGACCTCTAAACGTAAAGCAGTTAAAAGTGAATCACAGACAAAAAAAAAAAAAAAGGTGACTGACCAGATTATCTTTCCTACATGCAACAGTATTCAACATGACCCTTCGTTAACAGAGTAGCAGAAATAAGACTGTGTAATTATCAGATCTGACAATACCTATGAAGCTGTAGGATTAGCAAGTGTAACAGATAATGGGATTAGAGTTTGATGTTACACAGACAAATTGACTAAGAAAATACTGATACATACAGGGTTCAACACTTGGATAACAATAACCAACTGCACAAATACAAAGCATGAAGCAATTGGCTATGTTTTGCACTTTGCAGGGGAGGACACTTCCTACAAAAGGACAGGTAAAGAAAGTCTATTCACGTGTTCAGCAATGTTGTGCTGTTAAAAAAACCAAAAATCAACCACTACACCCATGGGCTTTATTACAATGCAAAAAAAAAAAAAAGTACAATCTAAGAGACCTGAAGGAATCACTCAGTAAGAGATATCTCAGAGCGAGCAGTGTGCACAGTCTTGGGCAACACACTTCCAGGGTTTAAAAAAAACAAAAAAAAATTACCTTGAATGTACAATCTATAAGGAAAGACTCACTATGTCAGTACTACTTATTCTGAAAGATTGAGGGCTAAAGAGAGCTTCAAAGACACAAAAAAGTTGCAGCAAAAGGAAGAATATAACCCACACAGTCATGCCCACAACACCCAAGAGAAAAAGCCATGAGTTTAAACTGCAGAAGACTTCCAGACTACACTGCACTCACCCTGTAAACAGGAACTTTAGTTCTCACTGACACAGAGGAATCTTGCTACAGATTCAAGATTGCAAAATAAATGCTTGTAGAGTTCAGCTACCCAGACAAGGAAAAAGACCAAGTCAATATTACCATTAAGTCTAAGAAAAATTATGAAGTTGACAGACGGACTTCCACAGATAAGAAAACCTCTCTCCATCTTGCATTCTGTGGCCTGTGGAAAAGGAGCCAAGAGGCTCAGCAGGGCAGCAAAACACAAAAATGGAACTAGGAAATACCAGGGGGTTTGCTGACTCTTCATCTGTTTCCTTATGGAACTGCAAAGACTGTGCTTATACTCACAGAGTACTAAAAGCCTTGAAAATCTCATCCAGGAGAAGACTGGAAACAGGAAGCATTAGCAACCCAGAAGCCCAAGAGCCTGTCTAGTAGGAAGTCTGTAAAGGCAGCGCTGGAAAGGATGAACTGTGATTGCAGTCCCCCTCCCCCCCCACTCTCAGACAGGAAGAGAAGGGCAAGAAGGGTGTGGGGAATGGAAGGAGTGGAGAGAAAAAACACACATTTTAACCACTGATTCACTAGATCACAGAGCAGCAGGTGCAAGAGACTAAAGTGAGGACTGGAAGAAGGGAAGAAAA
>VXBZ01006988.1:247636-283663 GCA_013399135.1 Heliornis fulica | reverse complement strand
AAAAAAAAAAAAAAAAAAAGAGGCCCAGATGTGGACACACATGCTCATCTGCCCAGATAACCATTTTTCCTGTCTAGACAAAGGTTACTATAAATACATCTCCTCGCATCACCACTGTTATCAGCCAGACATTCCAAAGGGAGATGCAGGGCTGTGCAAAGGAAAGTATTTTAACAATCTCGGCATGTGCCAGCTTTCTTCCAAGTTATAAAATTGTGTATGGCAAGATATAGATATAGATTCCCTGACTTGCTATCCTTAATCAATCCAGTCTGTATTTAAATAAATAAATACTTTTTTTTTTTTCCTTTTGGCTCAAATGTTTAGGACTCAGGGTGCCCCTTTCCTGCCTTCCCCCCCACCCCAGTCAGGAATTTTAAGCATACTTCCTACAAAACATAACAGAAGGAGTAGAAACTTTGCCTTTCTTCAACTTGTTTGTTATTTTATCATCACTTGCTTAAGTTCAAAGGCAATTTATAGGTTGGTGGCCACAGAAAAAGCACAATGGCCTATGGCATAACTCATTTCACCACATTAAATGCCAAAGCACCTTCTGAATTACCAAGAGGCACAGGGGGGCTGAGAACACTACCTAGTTTTATCTTCACTGATGCATTAAAAGGCCCCTGGAAGTTGGGCCAAGGCCACAAAACACATTTTACTCAGAGGTTTTCATAGCTACACACTGACAAGTCTTGTAGCTCAGTCTGTCATATCTGTAGAGAATGTTGTATGGTTTAACTACCAAGCTACATATAAAAATATCTGAACAACTCTCCTTATATGTAGCACTTCTTTTTTTTCTGCCCTCAAATCCATGCATAAGCTCTTTTAAAGTTCATTTTAATCCTCCCTCCACTTGACAAGCCATCCTCTTTTCCAAGATTCATCTAGCAAGGCCTGGACATGAGAAATCAATTCCAAATTCATGCCTGCTGAAGGTAATTTTGCCAGTTATTCTGGAGAGTGTAGATTCCAATGTTCTTCCATAATTTTAGAGTGAGCAATTTTGTCTGGCCTCCAAAAGTTTCTCCTTTCATTGCTGCTGGATTTGGTAGTACCATTTTTTAAATTCACATGTCAACATCGTGTTTCTAGAAGACCATCATGACCAGCTTCATGGAGTTGTTATATGTAAGCCATGTTTTCAAACTGCAGCACAGTCTGCATATCTGTTTGAGTACATAGTTCTTGGCCCTCTTAAATAAAAAAAAAAAGACAGCTGAGGTATAATATCCATACTGAATTACTCAGTTACAAAACATAGCCAGCAAGTTAACTAAAGTTTTCAGGAGACTGCCTTACCTGAAGCACTTGAGGATAATCAAAGACTTGATTCTTGTGACAGCGTTTGCGAACAGGAGGGACTCCATCTGACAGATTTGTACATTTGTCCAGGATCAACACTGTTTCCCTATTCTCAGCTTGAAGAGCTTCCAACTCAGACAGGTATTCTGGGTGCAGAGCCATTTGAGATGACAGAATGAAATACCTGCGAGGACTGAAAAACCACAGCCAGGTTACCTGGCAGCTTGTGAGTTTACTTCCAAGATGCTTTAGAACACATTTTCTTCCATCCTGGAAAAGCAGAGCAAGATTAACTAAGGTGGACACATGCCAAGACCATATTTTCAAACAAGGCTGGAAAAAGTAGTGATGGAATGGAATTAAATCTTGGATAGTAAGCGGCTCAGCATTATTTACAGGTTAAAATAAGTCTGTACTTTTCTCAAAGTCTTATTACATTAGAATATACACTTGCACTGTAACCTCTATTATAAACGGAAATAAACATTATATATGTAGATATTAAAACAGCTTGCTGCTGGTGCCAGGATTGTTTATTCTTTTGTTTGGTATTTGCATACAGTAAGAAAGTAGATAGGGCACCCAGTGCTGCTGTTAGTTTCACTTCCCATGTATTTTCTCACCTATTTTAACTAAACAAAGATGCTGAACTGGCAACTCAGCTGCCTTGTACTTATTTAGTCTTGATACTGTGACAGCAAAACCAGGACAAGCTCATACCATCAGCTGTGATTCCCTAATATCCCTTTTGGGACAACATAAAAGAACATTTCCAGGACAAAGCCTGTTATCCCACTCAATCTCAACTCCAACCATGTTCTGAAAACCATTAATACTTACAATGTGCCTTTCTACTCAGACTAAATATAAAGTTTTTTACAATAAGGGTGGTGAACCACTGGCAAAGGTTGCCCAGAGAGGTGGTAGATGCCCCATCCCTGGAAATATTCAGTCAAGTTGGATGAGGCTTTGAGCAACCTGGTCTAGTTGACAAAGTCTCTGCTTCTTGTAGAGGTAGCGGACTAGGTGACCCTTAAATGTCCCGTCCAACGCAAACTAATCTATGATTCTACAAATTCTGAAGTGTTTCAAGACACCAATGAATTCTGGAGGTAAAACACAACAGAAATATAGTCTCAAGTTAGGTGCTCACAGATTTAAAATGTTATGTTAATGTTGGAAAACAGCACATCACAATCATTATGCTCACTGTCATATACTTTGGTTTCTTTTTTAAGCAGGTCAGCTAAGTCAGAGAGCTCCACTGCTCCCCTCTGAAAGGAACTCACAACAACTGCCTGCCCTTACGCTGCCAAAAGAGCACAGGAAACACAAGGCCTGTACTTAGGAAACCCCACGATACTATCTTTAATTTACAGCTCAGAAAACACATATAAACACAGACTTTCTAAAGCCAGACCTCTGCAGCTGCTCTTCTCACCTCTTCTACACATTTTCATGCTGGTCATTTTAGGTGCTCTAAATAACAGAAGAGACTTGTGTAGAATTATTTTTCAAGTCTTTTCCCAAGCCTCCAGTTGCTACCAACTTGCTATCATCAGCTCTACAGAAAATATATTTCTAGCAAAGGTGAATTTAAAGTATTTTAAACTATCCCACTAAAAAGGAGAGTAAATCAAAACCCCTCACTTCAGCTCTGTAAAAGGAATAAAAAGGATTCACCTTATAAAAAAAGGAAGCACAGCTGCAGATGAGTAATATTAAACACCTATAACAAGCTAAAATTATGTGTTTTTTGTATGTATATTTAAAATCCAATTTTACCTTTAAACTGTCATCATCCTATGACACTCTCAACCTAGCTATCAATTCTTGCTAAAAAAGAAAGTGCACTCCAGCTTCCAAAAAACAGCACACTAGTGTACTGAAATGTAACAACTTATCCTAAGCCTAGATTCTGACCATCATTCCCTTGCCACACTCCTGCATGAAGC
This sequence comes from Heliornis fulica, assembly GCA_013399135.1. Taxonomy (NCBI): domain Eukaryota; kingdom Metazoa; phylum Chordata; class Aves; order Gruiformes; family Heliornithidae; genus Heliornis; species Heliornis fulica. Next base: position 280,397 of record VXBZ01006988.1, on the reverse strand, counting down.
AATCTAACCTGCTAATATGTTTCCTGAAGACTTTCAAGGTCAGGCTTGATGAAGCTCTGGGCAATCTGATCCAGTTAAAGGTGTCCCTGCTTACTGCAGGGGGGTTGGACTTGATGACCTCTAAAGGTCCGTCCAACCTAAGGCATTCTGTATTTAATTAGTATTGCTATCTGGCCACTAGATGGTACTCCAAAAGCTCCACAAGGTCCACTGACCACACTCATGCACTGCATCGCCAGTTTCTCTTTATCTGACCTAAAACCAAACACTGCATTTAGCTGACTACATGGATGCAAACAATATGAGTGCATCTCTCTTTACAACTGATTCTATGCGTGCTGAAGACTGTCACCGCCTTCACGCTTCCCAGACAGAAGTACAAAGCACACCTCAGGCTGTAATACTTGGTATCTGTGAAGAATCAGTTGGGATGCATTGGGGGACCCTTACACTGATCCAGGAGCTTCACAAGCAGGAATGCAAAGGGTGCAAGCAAAGGAAATCACTGCTGCACAAGTCTGTTCTAAACTGACCGTTTAATCTGGAGCAAGAGCGTTGTCCTTACCAGAGAAGGCAACTGAAGCCAAAGTATGGTAACATGTTGTGTCTGATAGTGGCAGGAAATTTTTAGTCACAGTTTCAGGTTTAATAATTCATATTATCCACAGGACACTGTCAGAAAAAGGTACCTAAAGTTTCTGCATTTCTAAACTTCATCTTCGCACATGTACAAGTTATTTACCCAACTGTCTCAGTCTGCCCATGTGTTAAACCATAACAGAGGTAGGACCTCACTACAGTGAAACGTCTTCCAACTCTGTAATTAAAAGGTTTAGGAAGTACTAAAAGCGTAGTCTTCCATATTCCAGGCTCCTACCTACTCTTGTTCTGAAGACATGATGGATTAGAGAAACCACCACTTTCCAGCACAGCTCATACTAATGACCAATTCATCCCCTGTTAATATCTATGTTTTATTTCCCACTTGTCTCGCTTTCCTTCCAACTATAAGGTGGGTAGGAGATGCTTGTCTCTTACTCCACTACTTAAAAAAAAAATTAAAAAGATAAAACCTGTATGTAAGCTCTGGATGTAACTATTCCCACAATCAAATCAGCTTTCATTATTTGTTTTGTGAGCTAACCACACCAACCTCCTTTAAACTCATTCTGTAAGAGCTTCTCTTCCAAACTGTATTTACAGGCTGCTTCTGTTCCAAATTCTCAACGTCAGTTTGAAAGGAGCTCAGAACCACCAAAACATCTAAAGCAATTTAGAAATAATTTATCCAGAAGATATAAGAGGCGAAGATCACATCCTTGATCCTATAACTCATTCAAAGTTTGCACTGGCTGACACTCTCTGAGGCACTCTCCATGATCCTTTCTCTCTAAAGTCACAAGGGAGGTACAGCACACTTCTTTTATCATCACAATAGTAGTCTTTAGCCATTACTTAACTTTTAAATTTCCTAAAATAAATTATCTGAAGCGATCATTTCTTAGTGAATCGATAGTGCTTTGAATCACTGCCCTGCGTTAGTTAAAGAAGCCAAACATATAACCAACTACTTTAATTTTTATCTGGCATATCTTGCCAGCCCACTGGAAAGATGGAATCTACTTCTACTAGAAACAATGTTGTATTTCTCAGTTCAGCTTCTACAATGGGAAGACAAGAACCACACCAAAAATACCCTCTTTTCATAACTAAACCACACACTAGCAGATGAGCCATCAGCATCAGAATCATCATATATTTTAACAGTGACCATGCATGAACTCAGAAACTCTTACAACACCACCCAAGCCCACCACCAACCTATATTTATATTTTATCAGCATGAATATTAGCTGTGATATTGAATATACTTTATCCAATTCACAGAAATAGCTTTACCCTGGTCCTCTTTCTGGCAGATCCACTTCTGCCGATAATGGACTGTAAACTGGAATACTGACATCATAGCCTTGTCGGTAAGTCCATGTGGAGAAGCCTCCCCCAGCCAGCAGAGCTCTGAAAGATACAAACAAGCAATTTGAGGTAGAGTATGCACATCATTCCAACTCCAAGTGTGGTTTACTGACAGTCATTTCCAGAACATGAAGATGATGCATGCTCTAAGTTTTTCCTACAACTTTTGTCAGTAGCGTGTTTTTAATTCAGTTTTAGGTTCACTTTAGTTTCTGTGAACTGGGCTTACGGCCAGATTGGATCTAGTCACCAGTGGAAAAGTTATGATTTCTTAAGATCACAAACGAAAAGACCATTTTTTGTGTTAATATAGGGAAATTTAATCTAGTGCAGTCGTTACGATAGTTTTGCATTTTTGCAAGCTTACATGTCCCAAGTCAACTTTAATTTAAATAAATACATTCTTATTTATACTAGTTAAAATATTCCTTGCTGCCTGCACTAAAACAGGGCACAGCTCTCAAAGCATTAGAAACAAGCTGAATGTCAGATACAAGTCCAGCATAATAGCAGAGTATTTTGGCAACTTTGAGTGACTACGGACTTCTTGGGCTGAAAAATCAAATGGTGTTATTTGCAATTATATTTTCAAAGTGATCATACAAACTAGTGAAATCTGGGGTTATATAACACAAAAAAAATGCTATAAAACAAAGAACTAACTTCCACCATTAAAGGCTGCTTGGAACACTTGGTGCTGGAGAGCATGGGAATCATCAAGGATTGATTAATCAGGATGCAATTTAATCTCCTAACAGGACAACCCTGATAGTCTGTGGCTTTTCCTAGATGGGCCAACCTTTTGCCAGACAGAAGAGCTTTACAAAAACAGAACAGAACAATGTGCACATAAGAAAGCAATGTCTCATTCAAGAGGCCAGAAAACACAGGCTTGTACTGTCTCCTATCTCAAACCAGGCTTCTTTGAAATATGCTAGCAGAGGACACGAGCTTTCCAGTTGCCGTTTCAACTCCAGCGACCAGGTGGCACCAGAAACACATCATCCTATTTCCAAACAGCTCAGATTCTGCTGCTTTAGTGAGACTTTCAGTCCCTTGATAGCGAAAGGCAGGGTGTGTGATACTTTTAAGTTGTCCCTGGGCCACTGGGGCCACTGAGGATAGCACACCAAGTAGTCCAGTCACATTTTCTGTCCTCTATGGCAACAGCACAATCACCACCACACTAGGCACTATACAAAAGTGTGTAGCAGAGCTTGTAGGAGCTGTACCCGCTGTAGCAGGTGTGAGTACAGCCAAAAAAAGCCTTATCATCACAAGCTTGCACGCTGTCACAGTTCAGACTGGAGTTGGCATAAGTCTCATCAAAATCAGAACAGACACATGAGAAGAAAGAGTTAATGTGACCCTGGACAAGGGAAATGACAATCCATTAGTCAATATTCTTGTTTTCACATATCACTGAACAAAATCCTGTGCTTGGAGAAGAAGTTTTTCCACAGCTGTTATAAAACAGATTACCCTTATACAAAATTATCTTCCAAGACCTATCATTTTTTCCCAGAACACAACACACTGGATAAATACCAGTATGTTTTGCCTGTTCTAACTCCCGTCAGATGTCCCACAGGATATTTCACTTCCTGCTCTGAGCTGCAGCACAGTTGTTCAGTGCTCAAACACCACAATCACACTTTGCTGTAAATGTGACTTCACCCAAGTTAGTCAAGCAAACAGCCCTAAGCATCATTTAAGAAGTTCTTTGAAAATTCCAGGCTCTGGATTAAAGATGCATTTCAGCTCAATGACAATTACAAAATCAAAACAACTTGCCCTTTATTACTTTTCACCCAGAACACAAAATATGGCAGAAGCAGAAATCGGCTCGAGAACAGGATGATAAATCAAGTATGTGCTGAGTGAGAATTTATGTCCCAAATCAAGTGATTGTTTTGGATTCCTTTCCAATGCTCCTTCACTTTGATGATGTGTACAATGCCACTATGACTAGGTCTCACCCTTGAAGCTGCATGTACCATGTCTTATCCATATTAACTCAGCTACAACCAGGGAGAAGAAAAAAACCCCAAAACAACCTGGGGTATTGCTGTTCTTGCACTTCATACCTCTCTCCTCTCTTTTTTAACCTCCCCCCACTAATTGGGAAACTACAACCAGATTGTTTTAATTGGATCTGCTGAAAACACGGCAGCACCTCATCAGCCTTGAGAAAGCAGGTGTGTGTCATGCAGGTTTTTACCTAAATAAATCTATAGGGAACCAACACCAGTTAAATAACTCCACTCAGATTTTCACTGTACAGTGCAATAAGGGAGGACAGATATTAACTCCTAATGTGCTCAAGGCAAGTAATCTTTAAATTGCACTGATCAGTGAGAAATGAGCCCACTCCTCAGCAACTTTCTACCACTTTCAGACATTGATCCTTCTTTCCCTTCAAATAGCACCTCAGCTGGTCTGTACTCTAAATGTTTCCACACAGTTACCTTCATCATCTTTCTGCCAGACTTCACAAGTCACTGAAATTCAATCCATCAGCTGAAGCAGAACAACAAGTATCTTACTTTGTATGTTCAGCTCTACAACTACAGAGTAGCTTTACAAAAGAAATCTTTTCATCCTCATTACAGTACCAAATTCAATAGCACTTATTCACAAACCTAAAGAGCTTATTTGTAAGGTTTTATGGCAGGAGATTACATATGTTAGAGCAGCTAATACCAGTAGCATAGCCTCCATGCCCACAAGGCAAACTTCCATTCTTGAAATTATGGAATAAAGCACTTTTTACACCATCTTTGAAATTGGATTGAAAGATTTAACAAACAACCCCTTAGTGAGGTAACTTAGCTAAAGACTCTTCTAGATGTAAAAACATCATACAACTGAATTCCCCTCTGTGTACAAGATCTTATTTAACCCAGATTAGTACTCTGCAGCAAATCAACAGAACACAACTCCATCAAATCCCATAATCCACTTCCCATTCAACCATGTAAGACTACTGATACGTGCTGAATTGAGAAGGCAGGCCACACTCCCTGTACAAACTTCACAAATACTACCCGTGTGCTTCGTGAGCAATCTACAAAATCCCACAAATCCATTTTTTCTGCAGTTGCACTGGTGTTCAGACCAGTCATTCAAAAGAAAAGGAATTCTGCCAACAAACCTTTATTTTTGGCCTATGATACTACAAACAACTCTCCTTCACACCTTGTTATCCATCACACCTACAGACATGCTCAAATTAAGAAAACACACCCATGTCGCTTGTTCTGTTAGACACGAACAAAGATCTCCAGAGGTCCCCAAAATACTGCATCACTCAGGCCCTTCCAGGACTAAGTCCACACCATTTCACAGACCACTTTGCAGCTGTGACCTACAGTACGGTTTCTATATTACCCTGAATGCCTGTTGGCCGCCTACACAAAGAAGTTTCCACCTTTTCTCCATCCCAAGCACCACTGCTGCCACTCATGTATTACAGCTAGTGATTGTACAGCTGCAGGGGGAGTCACTTTGGCAAGCTACAACAGCTGTATGCCAAAAATGATTTCATTTTTTAATTCAAATTACTCAGCTTTCCACATTAGCATGACAAAACTTAGAAAAAAATACCTACAAAAATAGTGTATTTCCTGCATACTAAGCCAAGATAAATAATGCCAAATATGAATGGATATCTGGCACAAAAAAAAAAAAAGTTTTAAAAAAGTTATGTTGTGCAAGAAATCTACTGAATTCAATTAATAAATCTGTTTCTTTGACAGACACGTGCCTCCACAAACAAGTGGTCCCAAAACAGATCATTCCATTAAACAAATACATGGTCAAGTGAAAACTGCCCTTAAGAAGCATAACTCTTAAGATACCAAATAGAAGTATTTACTAAGACGTCTGGTTATTCAAGAATGGTGCTTGACTGCCCTCTTCAGGCTATCTCACGTGCATATAACATTTAATACAGAAGTAAAAAACTAAAGGCTTCACACTATGACCTTGACAAAGATACAATCTAGCAGGAAAGATTTTGTGGACGTTCGGCAGAAAAAAACAAAAAAAATTAAGTAGAGCAGCTGTGTTAAAATGACCTTCAAGCACCTAACATTTATCAGAAAGTTGTACCTACAATCAATCTTGAACTTCTAATTTAAAGCATATTGTATGTTTAGGTTCAGTAGCACGCAAGATACATGTCTAATCTCAAGATTCTCCATCCTTACAGCATGCTCAACAGTTAAAAGCAAATGCTGCCAGCCCCAGGCTGGAGCTAAACCGCTGAGATTTCAGGAGTAAACATTTGTCCTATACATGACAGGGGCTTCTCTACCCCCCTATTTTGAGAACAGATGAAGTTATATTCCAGCTTCGTAAAGGTTCAGGATCACGTCCTTTATTATCAGCTACACTTCCAAGATTGATGTTTCTTCGATGTCACTTAAACCCAGATCTATGCATTCAAACACATACCTATCTCTAGGAACATCTAGTGCAGTGTTATAGTCTGGTGGCCCTCCAGGTAGCATGTTGAAGAGCAAGTGATTTGTGCCTCGATCCCACCTAAGGCAGAAGAAACAGACAACAATTAGCAAGTTGTTCTCTACATATGGATGGTATGTTCTGCCAAAGCCTAGCTCTGGCACTGGCTCACTGCATCCTCCCCTCCAGCATTAGTTTTTGCCATTTGTGTTCTTTAAATTCACACGCTGAACTTTCAGGAAGTACCTGGATAACTGTGCCAAAGCCTGAGCAGTCTCCTTGATGCGGAGCGCGTTCTGGTTGAGGACATCTATGGATGGCACAAAAAGACAGGCCCGGTTGACATCGTCAGTGTAGAACTCGCTGTCAGAGATGGCAGTTAGCAACTCGTTGTACTCTCTGGAAATGGTGTTGCTCACCGGCGTCCCGTATTCATCCACGTACTTCTTCAGTGAGTAGATGTATACCTTGATTTTGTTTTTGGGATTGAAGCCACATCGATAGACATCGAAACAGGTGTGCATCCTGCAGCTGAGGTCTCCTCGCTCAGGAATGGGACTATCAGCAGGAAGCTTGACCACAGGCACATCATGGACGCTGCGTTTTTCAACTGTCCAGTCACTAGATGACTCAATGGAGTGAGGCCAGAACTGGAACATTCCTGTGGCAATTAGGCCAAGCAGAACTATGGAAAAGAGAGTGATGTAGTAGATACGATGCTTGGTTTTCATCCTTGGGATAAGGGCTGGACCCCGGGTGTTATATTTGGCTGATGCACACATAATGGAATCAATTATTTCTTGTCTCTACAAAACATAAAGAATGAAGTTTCAGGATGAACTCTGGAAGAGACTGATAGTTATCACAATGCAGAGAAACATCTGATTAACCCTTTCAAGCCAAATTCTTTGCCGTAGCAGATTACATTAAAATTTCTTCAGATGCTCACATGTCCCACCAGAATGGAAGATGCCAATTGAGACTGACACTTGGCAAGGGCAACTTGAAACTGTTCTGCTGGGCCTGGCTGTGATGGAAAGATACTGACCAATTAAAAAACTCAAGTTCAGAAATGTATATGGCTTGTACATTCTGATGCTGGTGACAGCTTTTAAAGCCTACTGGACAAAGCAATACACAAGTCATGCTGTTATCAGGACAGGTACCAGCATACTACCATCAGTTATATAACTAAAAGCTTTGACAGAATCACAGAATGGTTTGACGTGGAAGGGACCTTAAAGAACATCAAGTTCCAACCCCCCTGCCATGGGCAAGGACACCACCTCTCACTAGCCGAGGCTGTTCAAGGCCCCATCCAACCCAGCCTTGAACACCTCCTGGGAGGGGGCAGAAATAGCTTCTCTGGGCAACCTGTTCCAGTGCCTCACCACCCTCTTAGTGAAGAATTTCTTTCTAATATCCAATCTAAATCTACCACTTTCCAATTTAAAATCATTCTCCCCCATTCTATCACTACATGCACTTCTAAAAAGTCCCTCCCCATCTTTCCTGTAGGCCCCTTCCAGTGCTGCAAGGCTGCTATAAGATCTTCCCTGAGCCTTCTCTTCTCCAGGTCAAACAACCTCAACTCTCTCAGCCTGTCTTCATAGGAGAGGTGCTCCAGCCCTCTAACCATCTTCATGGCCCTCCTCTGGATCCAGTCCAACAGTTGCATGTCCTTCCTACATTGGGGACTCCAGAACTAGGCACAATACTTCAGGTGGGGTCTCACAAGAGCCAAATATCCACGGCAGGTTTTTAATAATGCCAGAAACCTCTCTCCAAAGTCCTGTCCTGCAGGAAGGCCTCTAAACAAGGTCCACATATGCTTCCATAGCATATGGTCCATATGCTTCTGACAGTTAACCACACTTTTCCTCCTTCCCAACACAGCACCAGAACCACTTGCACTATGACAAAAATAACACACTCGCCGCAAGGAGCATTTGAGTCACTCAGCAACATGCCTGGACCTAAACCCAGGGAGAAAAACCCCTCTGTGAAACGTACCTCTCCACCCTTGGAATCGCATAATCGCTTTCACACTGTGCACTCAGGCAACCTGTGGCCACAAAACAAGCTCGTTTGGAGTATCCCAAGTAACAGGAACAAGGCGAAGCAGCTCAACAGGTGGCAAAACAAAGCCGGGATGCAGCTGTCGCCTGACAAGGACCGCCACAGGCCCGGGTGCCCCCCGCCCCCTCCCGCGACAGCCCAGCGGGCGGAACGGCCGCGGGCAAAGGGCCGGACGCGGCCGGGGACGCCCCCAGCACCAACGACAGCCCTGCCCGAAATAGGCACACTTGCGCAGGGACGCAGTCCCGCCAACGCTGCCCGGACTCACCTCCACCCGCAGTCGCTAAGGCCCCACCGCGGAGATGTGGTAGCGGGGGCCCGGCCAGCTACCCCCCGCCGCCACGACCCGCCGCGCCTCCCGGCCTGGCAAGGGCGGCGTGCGCATGCGCACAACCCACCGGCTCGGCTACTCAGTCGCGACTTGATCGCGTCACAGCCCGGCGGAGCCGCCGCGAAGCGCGCCTCGCCGTGGCGGGAGGGCGGCGCTGCGCGGTGCCAGGCCCGCCCGGTGCGATGGTTCCACCCGCTGGAGTTTACCCGGGGCTTGAGGCCTGGCTGAGGGTAGAACCCCGGTATTCTCAAAGCGGTATTCAAAAACACCCCCGGTGTTCAAAAGACCTTTGCGGGAAGGCTGTGCCCGCTCCTCTACCTCACGAACCGGCCCCGCACCCAGGCAGCACCGCCCCACAGGCTGCTCTCGCAGGCCCCTGCTGAAGACAGTGCCACACTTTGAGGAGCTCTCTTGGCTGTTGACTTTGCTTCCAGTGCTGTGCCCGATTTAGCCCCCCTGCCCTGTGACTGAAGCCCAGCAGCAGGATTCAGGCCGGCTGCTCCCTGCTGGGGGGATATCTGCCTGCTCAGGAAGGAAGGAACCCGGGCAGCCATAGTGTTTATCTGGGTGTTCAAAATGTGCACCGATGAGCTGCCGCTACCCTGCTTTTCCATACATTTGTATTCCTAACTCACTGCCTTCCAGGTCTGTGCACCTTTCCAAAACTCTATTTGGCTTTCTGAATGACTGAGGACTTTGGAGTCACTTTCCAGCCTGATGGATCTCACTATGTCAATCAGAAAAAAAGCTATACCCACACCTTTCCCAAATTCTTCACAAGAGTAACTCAAACCAACCCCTTTCCTGACAGAAGTTAAAGCGGGATAAATTTGTTGCACAAAACTCTAGCTATGCCAGAATCACAGACAACAGTTGCTCTCCCAAGGACAGAACCTGACTTGGTCTGTAGGCAAACTGACCCTTTGCAGTAAGACAAAAAGTAGGCAAGATGCTCCAGCTGAACTACATAGACTGCAACCTCCTGCTCTCTGGGCTGAACTACATAGACTGCAACCTCCTGCTCTCTGGGCTGATACCAGCAGACCCTGACTATGTTCAGCACCTCTGAGGTAGAAAAAAAGGATGAGATTACATCTACCTGTAAACAGTTCTCATCTGTTTACTGGCTCTCCTGCCAATCTGCTAGCAGGTGCAGGTTGTTTGGGAAGGAAGTCTTGTTTTCTAAAGCTGCAGGTTTCTGGGACACATTGCAGCAGTCATGGAGCTCTCAGAGTTGAGCAATGTCCTGATATAGTAATTGCTCTTGCTGGAGAGCTGCCTGACCTTTGGGCCAGAAGCGTCTCTAGTGTGTGTGTGGGGAACCACAAGTGTGCTACCTGCTCTCTGCTGCCTGTGATAGAAAGCCTGCATCATGGGGAAACAGGCCAGCTCTGGTCCTGTCCTGTAATCCTTAGTTCTTTAAAAGACTTACCACATGTATCTCAGCGTCAGCTTTTGCTGGCTTGAAATGTATTATTCCCCCTCTTCAATTTTTCTTGTATCAATTTTTATATATTTTTATGTTAGATACAGTGGTGTGGTATCCTATGATGTACATCTGGGAAGGGATGGGGGTTTGTACCTGTCCCTCCTCTGAACCTCTAAAATGAGTCTCACACATCCACAGAGAGTGCAGTGCCCTTAAGGAATCTTGACTCTCTCTTGCAATGGGTTAGTTCTCTTTCACTTCGCCTGCCCTTGGAAAAACTGATTTCTGCAAAGCCATCCACATGCACGCACAGAGACAGCTCAGTACTCCCACAAGAAAGGATAAATGCTGTCACTGCGGTGCTTTCTCATCTTTCACTTAACCTCTTCTCACACACGTTGCATAGCAGGTGATGCAGCACTCTCCTCAGGCTCACTGCTGCCATCTTCATCCTGTCCGTGACATTCAAAGCCAACTCAGAAAAAACTCAGATTTTAAAGTGTCTCTTCTGAGCTGGTACTAGATTTTTCTTCCTCCCTAGTGCAAGTTACTAGGGTCCGTTTGAACATACAATGTTTGTGATTTTAACCCATCAGCTTGAAATTGCTGCAAGCTGCCCCGTTAATAAACCAGAGGTGGGAACTCTCCTTCTGGAGGGTGAATGGACAGTGTCCAATTTTATGAATCAGAATGGGGAACCATTCATGCTGGGGCTGCTGGTACAAGCGCAGGGATCTGTGCAGCAATGAGCCTGGACATGACTGAGCCAGGGAGGGGGGATCCACAGCCCTGTCGCGTGACAGGGACACTGGTTGGTCCACGTGCAGCCAAGGGGGGCCGGGGGCTGCCAAGCACAGCCTGTGCCAGGCCACGCGGTGCCCACGGGCGCTTCTGCCTCCCTGCTCGGTCAGGGAGAAGAAAGTGCATCAAATCAATTGTAGCTGAAATGTTCACGGAGGCTTGATGATCGTTTCATCCCTGTAGGAAAATTTGGAAAGCACTGCAATTTTAATAAAGTGTAGAATTAAAGAAATCCAAGCAGCTCAGCTATTTTATTTCAAGGTAGCAAGAAAAATGGAGGATGTAGTCTGTTCTGATAGAGGTTTCCCTGAAACCGCATCAGGGAGCCTGTTTATATTCTAGTGATGTAGCTAAGCCAGACAAGTCTGCAGCACAGTGTCTATTTTTAGACTCCAGGTTGCCATTTATAGCTTGTAAAAAAAATCATCAGCACCTTGGAAACAGGCTATCAATTTTTATAAATGCACAAATCAGCTATCTTACCTCTCTTTGCTTTGCCCTTTTACGTCCTGTCTTATATGATTCCTTGGGGGTCATCTGGGAGTTTGCTTTTAAGGGCTTCACCACCGCACCATACATTTGTCGCATACAGCATTGTGTATTTTCTGCTGGGATGCTCAGTATACAGAAGGGAAACTCTCAGCCTTCTGATCCTGTGTCTCCTACAGCAACTGCATGTGAGGCTTTGGTGCACCTTACGCTCTCAGTGCTGAAAGCACCTCTATAGAAAAAAGAGGTCATTTTATAAGGCAAACATGAAAGGAGAAACTAATGTTTAGGGACACTGTTTATTTTATGCTTGGCATAGTGTAACTTAAAAAATCATAGATAATAAAGAAATTGTTAATGAAAAATACCAATATATAAGGTACTGGACTAAATGAGTTTGCAATGTATGAGAAAGCAGGATCTTGTAACAGCCTTGGCTCACTGCTTTGGTTTATGTCTTGCAATTAAATGATTTCCTCATTTATATCAGTCAAGTTTTAATTAGCCTGATCAATAAACTGTATCTAGCAGCCAACTGCATGGCTTTATCTCTTGAGCCAGTCTATCATACACTCCAATGCTGCTGGTTTGTGACTGATGCCACTGGTCACTACAGTGATCTATCTGCCTGATGTCTGTAATGTTACATCCTCTGCTGCTCTCCCGCACTGAAAGGAAAAAGAAATGTAAATATACTTTGGAGGCATGCTGCTGTAACTCACACTGAAGGATGTGAGACGTGAGGATATTCAGTTAGGCAAGTATTCTCTTCAGATAAACTGTAATGTAGCAGAAAAATGCAGATAGAAACACTGTGAGTGTACTTTCCCCTCTCCCTAAAGCTTTCAGCTGTCACGGTTTGCAGATGCATTAATCTTTAATCAATTGAATGCTCTCTGAAGTGAGGTATTCAGGGAAAGAACAGGTCATGACAAGCGCTTGCCTAGAATAACCAAGTGCTTGTGCATGAGCTGTGCTATCAGACCTTGCTGGATAGCAGCAGGGAATAGACAGAGAGCTAAAAATAGCCTTTCCTTGCAGTGTTTTTCCAACCTATTTTTGATTCCTCATCTTGATAAGGTCGACTGGCTGTTTACTAAAAATAACTGATTCGGGCAAACTGAGGACAAAAAGTAGAGTATTTATAACCATCTCAGAGTCTTTAGTACATTTGTTGTCTGTGCAGATAATTTAGGACCTTGACATCATTTGGTTGCCAACATTTTATGTAAGTTGGTAATAAATTAAGCATTAATTCGAATGTAGAACGAGTGTATCTTGCCACTCTGATTTTCTCTGATGGTATACACACAGAATCACAGACTGGTTTGGGTTGGAAGGTACCTTAACAGTCATCTAGTTCCAAGCCCCTGCCACTGGCAGGGACACCCTCCACTTGGGCTCAGGTTGCCCAAAGCCCCATCCAACCTGGCCTTGAACACTGCCAGGGAGGGGGCAGCCCTGGCATCTCTGGGCAACCTATGCCAGGGTCTCACCACCCTCACAGGGAAGGATTTCTTTCTAATATCTAATCTAAACCTGCCCTCTTTTAGTTTAAACCCATCCCCCCTTGTCCTGTCGCTGCACTCCCTGACAAACAGTCCCTCTCCAGCTTTCCTGTAGGACCCTTGGAGTACTGGAAAGCTGCAGGAAGGTCTGCCTGGAGTCACCTTCTTCTCCAGGCTGAAAAGCCAAATTCTCTCAACCTGTCCTCACAGGAGAGGTGCTCCAAACCTCTGATCCTTGTGGTGTCCCTCTTCTGGACTCCAACAGCTCAGTATCTTTCTTATACTGGAAACCCCAGAGCTGAATGCAGTAATGCAGGTGGGGAGCAGAGTAGAGGGGGAGAATTAACCTCTCCCTTATCCTGCTGGTCACACTGTTTTTGATGCAACCCAGGACATGGTTGGGTTTGTGGACTGCAAGTGCACATCGCTGGCTCATGTTGAGCTTTACATCAATCAACCTTCCCAAGTCCTTCTCCTCAGGGCTGCTCTCAATCCATTCCCTGCTCAGCCTGTAATTGTGTTTGGGATTGCACAGATGCATGTGCAGGACCTTGCCTTGTTGAACTTCACATGGGCCCACCTCTCAAACCCATCAAGACCCCTCTGGGTGGCATCCCTTTCCTCCAGCAGTTGGTGGCCATTCACAGGCGATGTTACCCAGGGCTCAGTATGGGTCCAAGTTTTCCTTAATATCTTTACCAATTATTTGAGTGAGGTGGTCAAGTGCACCCTCAGTAAGTTCGCAGATGGTACCAACTTGGTCAGGAATGCTGATCTCCTTGAGGTTGGGAAGGCTTTACAGAAGGATCTGAATTGATGGGCTAAGACCAATTTTATGAGGCTCAATAAGGCTCAGTGCCAGGTCCTGCACATGGGTCACAACAACCCCATGTAACACTACATGGGGAAGAGTGGCTGAAAAGCTGCCTGGCAGAAAAGAACCTGGGGTAACTGGTCAATAACCATCTGAGTATGAGCCAGCAGTGTGCCCAGGTGGCCAAGAAGGCCAACAGCATCCTCATTGTGCCAGAATTAGTGTGGCCAGCAGGGCCAGAGAAGTGATTCTTCTGACAGAGAGAAGACAGGGGACAGACCAGTGTGCCCTGTCCCCCTGGCACTGTCGAGGTTGCCCCTTGAATACTGCGTTCAGTTTTTAGGCTGTAAGAACTAACACTGAGGTGCTGGAGCATGTCCAAAGGAAGGCAACAAAACTGGTGAAGGGTCTAGAGCACAAGTCTCACAAGGAGCAGCTGAGGGATCAGTGGGTATTTAGCCTGGAGAAAAGGAGGCTGAGAGGAGACCTTAGTGCTCACTACTTTTCCCTGAAAGGAGGTTGTAATGAGGTGGGTGTTGGTCTCCTCTCCCAAGTAGTAAGTGATAGAAGAACAGTTAATAGCCTCAGTTTGTACCAGAGGAGGCTTAGATTGGATATGAGGAGAAATGTCTTCACCAAAGGGTTATTGAGTATTGAGACAGTCTGCTTGGGGAACTGGTTGAGTAACCATCCCTGGGGTTATTTGGGGACATGGTTGCATTCCATGATCTTAAAGATCTTTTCCATGATTCTGTGATCGTTTCAGGTACTGTTATGTTTGCCTATTGCTTGACAAACTGGTAACAAAGAAATGAAGGGGGACACACACACAGTCCTTAATAATTCCTCTACCATTATTTATGATATAAATTATATTATGATATATATTTTTCCCTGTAAAGATTTGTCACACAGGGTCAGGAAAAAAAAGCAGCAATTAGTAATAATGATGAGAAACAGTGAGTAGACAGAACATCGGACATGGAAGTAGCAGAAAGAAAAAACAATTTATATAGGCAGAGCCTGTGTTTTTTTTCTGTCAGGGTAGTCTTACATCAAATAAGAGTCAATTTAATTTCTATATAGATATACACAGGAATAATTGGTTACCGATTCTTTCCAATCACTAAAGGCCATTTTCAAAATTTATGGTGTTTGTACAGTCAAAACAAATGTTGCTTATTCCCACAGCAGACTCATAACATCACATTTCTCTCTAGCCTCATTTTCAGTTATATTTTGAGTTCCTGTGACCAAATTAACATTCCTCAGTGAAGAGCTCCTCAAGCAGGTGCTAGACCTGAAAAAAAATACGGCAAGTATTTCATTCATCTAAGTGTGTGTTTGTCCTGCTTTCTGAGTTACAGCAAGCTCAGACAGAAGTGACTGTGGGCCATGTTATGTCGGCTGTGGGAATTCTGAAAGTGTGTTACACCCCTTTCCCTACAGAGGTGTCCTGCTCTGGCTGCTTCCCTACTGAGGCAGTACAATGAACCTGCTTTCTGAGCAGTAAACATCTACAGGTGAAAAACCAATATTATATTAATTGTTACTGTTGCATATTGACATACTCCAACCATAGGAATGACCAGTAGAACAAATGAAAAGAAAATCCAGAGTAATTAATGGGTTGAGTTTGGTATAGGGATCCCCTGAAACACTGCATCAACTAATGTCTACACAGTCTTACCTGTGTCTGTGCTTCAGAGAGCCTTCTTCCTCAATTTTTGTTGCTGAGACCCTCTTCAGGATACATAAATAAGAGGGCACAAACCAGTAAATCCATTTGTGGTTGGGCTGTACATCTCACCTCTCATTCCATCAAGGAGACCTGCCTTGTGCTATAGCCTTCTTTGTGCAAATCCAAAAGCAAGTGGAAAATAAATTATAACAATCAATGAACTTCATATATTCTACATGGGCAAATGCCAAATGAATGAGCAAATGTGATACTTATAACTCTCCCTTATAGTCATATTAACAATCACCTCACCAACCTTGCCTCACCACCGGCATCTGGGAGAAGGACTGGTTACTTCTAACAGCATCCAGATGCAGCATCAGCCACTGGTCAGACTCTTTATCATTGTCCACACAGTTTCACCTCACCAGAGTGCAGCCTGTTGATTATTTGCTATCTACATCTTGGTAATTTGGTTTTTCAAATCAGACTTATGTTTTTGTCACTCATGATATGCCCATCTGCCCAAATCTACGATGCCCAAGAACAAAACCAACAAAGTCACAATGGTACCACTGCGATCTATCGATTACTGACATCCCACCTCACGAAGTAACTGTATAATGAAAGCTGGTTTACCCAAGACTGAACCAAAGAAGAATCTGAATTTCCTGTTAACTCTCAATACTAACCTTCTCCTAAATGAAAAAGAAGAAATTTAAGCAAGGTGCATGTATTTTGTGGGACCAAGGATTTTTTCCCCTGTCATTCCAGCTTCATAGAATCATAGAATCATAGAATGATTAGGGTTAGAAGTGACTCCCAGAGGTCATCCAGTCCAACCCCTCTGCAAGAAGCAGGGACACCCCCCAACTAGATCAGGTTGCTCAGGGCCTCATCCAACCTGGCCTTGAACTTCTCCAGGGATGGGGCATCCACCACCTCTCTGGGCAACCTGTTCCAGTGCTCCACCACTCTTACAGTAAAGAACTTTTTTCTAATATCCAATCTAAATCTCCCTCCCTCATATAGGAGACTTGATCAGAAATGTAGAAGACAGTTCTTCACTTGTGATCAGTAAACTACAGCTGCTTTAACAGCACATAATTTTACTTAAATTTTATCTTTCACCTCTCTAACTCATTATATAAACACATTCTGTAACGCTTCCAGGATGAAATTTAAGTTACTATTACAACAAATTATAGAAGAAAAAGGCACGCTTCCATTCTGTTTTCATTTTCCTTGAGCTCTCAATACGTATGCAGAAAAAACCAGCTTAAATTCCTTTAAGGTACCTACAATTTTACAGTGCCAGAAATTAGTGAACTTTGTGTCTGAGGATACAAAGATTCCAACTTAAATGCCCGATCATCGTCATACAGGAAACCATGCCTTTCAAAATGGAAAACAGAGGAAGGAGAAGAGACTGCAGAATATCCTTTAGTCAAAAAATTACCCTCCAAATCGACAAACACAGCTAAAAAAATTGCCTTAATTGCTGTGGTAACTGTGGAAGGTACCACCTCGGAAGCCTGTAGGCTTGAAGAGGCACATATGGCACAGCAGCAGAAGCAGTGTTCTCTGAACTGTCCCACCAATATACCTCACCTAGACACAGGGATGGACCAGAAGGAATGGACTTGCAGATATAGGAAGGCTGCAGCAAGACCATCTACTTTCAGTGGGGTTCTCCATTCTCGAATGGTTTGTGAACACTGTACCAAGAGGCCAACAGATGCAATTTATTTCTACTGATACAATAAAGGATAGGAATAAAAATGGCATTTCTGAGGGTGTTGGATACTGTCTGATCTGAGGTTAGACTAGAAATCAACTCAAAAACCTTCAAAGAACTCAGACTCAATGACCATGGTCCTAGGAGCCTCACCCATGCAGGTGAACTTTCAGACATGGTTATTAACCCTTAACTGAAGCTAAGGTAGGGCTGGCACTGGGTTCTATCTCCTGAAAACAGCTCTTGGAAAAAGCAGTCACCTTCAGGCCCCGAAATAGTTACACCTGATCATCGTTCAGGAAAAAGGAAGCTTTACACATTTTACCAAACTCAAGCCTCTGTCTTCTTGGAAAGTGTGGAATTGGAAGTATTAAAAAATGACATCACGGGACCTTGTAAGAGAGTTAAGAGCATATTCATTAGAAATGAAATACAAAATACAACAATGCCGCAGGACAGGGAGCAGCAGGCGAACACAAGCCCCACCATTCCCTACCCTCACCTCATTCCAA
Organism: Heliornis fulica; assembly: GCA_013399135.1. NCBI lineage: Eukaryota > Metazoa > Chordata > Aves > Gruiformes > Heliornithidae > Heliornis > Heliornis fulica. Next base: position 262,574 of record VXBZ01006988.1, on the reverse strand, counting down.
GGAATGCACCCATATAACAGAAATTAGAGATCTCAAATGTGGGAGTGGGGGGAGAGGAGGGATTTTACAAAGTGATTTTTTCTTGCTATACAGAAAATATATTATTTGCTGGAAGTCACTGCTGAGCTGTTAGGGGTCCAGGGTCAGTCACTGCTCAGGACACCCCCTGAAGGCACACTGACCCCTACTGCTTCCCCACCAGTTTGCTGAATACGTCGTAGATCTCCGGCTTTTCCTGTACAAACTGCTCGGCCGTATTTTTCTGTAGCCAGTCACTTGAGCGCATCTGTTGCTGCAGGAGGCCGATGAGGTCCCCGAGGTTGGAGCTACTGGCACAGGTAGGCTCCTGGTGGCGGGACACAAAAATTACTTCATCTGTGCTATCTGCTTTGCCATCCTGATCTGACTGACAAGGCTGCTCCTTCTCCTCAGCCAGAATCTCCTGCTCTCGCTCCTCCAAAACCTTGCGGATCCGTTGCATACCTGTAGTGGTATGAGGAGGAAAAATGCCAGTGCATTAGTTTATCCACAAGAACTGCAAAATCAGTCAAATCCAGAATAAGTTGGAGGATAGAAGGAAAGGGAGGAAGAAAGGAGAAGAGAGCATAACAGGAGGGAAAAGAGTAAAGAGAAGAAAACATTACTCACCTAACTGCAGCCGGTGGGTCTTGTCAGCAAAGATGATGCGGAACCATCCGGGCTCACTGCATTCAAAGGCTTTACCGCAGGACAGGAGGACCTTGTTGTCCAGAAAACGCCTCCAGAGCAGCATCTCCTCCTCAAATGTGCCCGTCCTAAGGTACTAGGAGAGTTACCAGAAGGGCCAGAGGTTAGTAACATACAGGCTAACTTACTGAGATCCTCATGAATTTGTGATTCCCATGAGGTATGCAAAGGCCAGGGGAGACACCTTTTACCTCTGAAGTACAGCAGTTGTGATATAAAGGAAGAAATGGGGAGGAAAGTAGCTTGAGAGCAGTAAGATTCCTGCAAGGAGGGAAATGCACAGACCAAAGGAAAAGAATGGACAGAAATACCAGGCAGCCCTTCCCTCTGCTCATCAGACAACAGATTTGTTAAAACAAAATGCTTATTGCAATCTTAAACCTTCCTCTAGATATGCTGTGCCTGCCCTCATCCCAGGAGAAGCTTCCCTTCCTAGGACTACCAACCTTTCGGAAATCAATCCAGACAAAGAAGCCTGCATTGCGATTGAGAAACGGAACCCCAAGTGTCTTCAGCTCATCTGTGACATACGTATGGGCAGCTTTTAGGCGGGCATGGTTGGCTCTCAGGTATACCTGGTTGATCCAGTCTGGCCAGAAAAAAAAAAAAGAAAAAAATAAAATCAGAAACTGAGAAAGAATTCAGATCTGTTCACATTTCCAAAACACTCACGGTGCCTTTTTCCATCTCATTCTTCATTTTTTGTTTGCTGTTTCCTCAAGTGGGAAAAAAGAGGGTCAAGAACTATGTTATTCTATGGTTTGATGAGGCCCTGAGCAACCTGATCTAGTTGGGGGTGTCCCTGCTTCTTGCAGGGGGATTGGACTGGATGACCTCTGGGTATCGCTTCCAACCCTAATCATTCTATGATTCTATGATTCTATGTAGCAGTCTGTGCAGAAGAAAATCTCCTTTCCCTTACTGAGGAAGTTCCCTACATTCATTCACAGCTCTTAACTGTTGTGGACTGTGGACTCCATCCAGGGCAAAGCTAGAAATCCAGTTTCATTCCCCTCATCCACAAGCCTGTATTTTTTGTTTCTGGTTCTACACGACACTGGCTATTTCTATACAAACAGCTATCGTGCTTCTTCAAAGCTGCTCCTCTAATTCTGCTGATCAGAAGCGCTGCAGAAATGGTCCTTTTCTGCAGAACTGTCAGCCTCATGTTACATGGGTAGCTTCAGGACTACAGAATACTGTCAATTAAGCCGGACAAACAGGAGACTACTTGACAGAGTAAGAGGAGGTGATCCCCCAGGTACCAAGACACACAGGAGAGAATCATACATAGAGCTACTGACTCACCTCTGTCTCTGAGGAGCTGGGCAACCTTGTGTTGGACAGGTCCACAAACCCCGTGGAAGTAACACAAAGAAGCCACTGCATTAGCAACATCTTGGTTTTCTGTATACAAAGTACCAAAACGAATCCCAGAGACAGCAAAGTCCTGCAGAAGACACAAGAGAGACTACTTTATTGCATGGGAAGACCAGAATCCTATTGCTAACTCCTTGCTCTTGTCAGCATGAGGAACTTGAGGACACATGGCCAACCCTACCAGCCAGGGAGCCACGGCACGATGGCAACCAGCACTCACCTTGCTTATGCCCCACATCACATGAGTCCGCTGTGGATCAGGCAATCTGTATGTAGAAGGATGCAGATGGGCAGTTAGTGTCATAGATGCTGAAGCTTTTGGATCACCAGTGCAGCATTGCAGAGACAGAGAAGCAGCATTACACAATGACAGACAGTGCAGTACAGAACATCAGTCAAGTAGGGAAAATTCAAATCCAACCTAACTTTAGAAGCTAGGAAGTCCTTGGAACTAGTTTTAGACACAATTTAAAAAAAAACCCCAACTAGATACAGGAATACAGATCCTTACAAGTGCTCTATTTCCTGCACAGATTTCCTGTACATATGAAGCTTGTACGTACAATGCTAGAAATCAGGCCCGTGTCAGTGTATTTACCAAGAATTAAAAGTGATTTTTCTTTCTTTCAAACCCCAGTATTTTGCAGAAGGAGCTAAAGTTCTTCTTTTGCAACACTGTATATCCAAGCCCTGCAACACTGAGCTAACAGTTAACCAACTGAGCTAACAACTGAGCACAGAAAGAGAGAAAGCACCACTGGTAACAACTAGAAAAAAAAAAACCAAACCAAAACAAAACCCAAAACCAAACCCAGAATAATGAAAAACCACCCAACCCATGCCATATGTCTAAAAGGTGAGATATGAAAAAATTTTCATCTCATTAATACCTAATAAACCCCATTCTCCAGTCTATAACAACACTGTGATCTGTGACTATTGCATAAAAAAAAATAAAAATAAAGCAACAGAAAGTCTTTACAGTCAGCAACAGAAATGTGGGAAAGACATAAGAATGTTCAGGCAGGAATAAAAGCCTCGCTCTCAACAGGAGCCATCTCTTTCCAGTTCTGGGGACTGTCACAAGCAAATACCAAAGCACACATTGAAAAGTGAGCCACAACAGAAAGCTACCTACCATTTTTCAGTTGCTAGATTGCACTTGACAAAATGCATTTACCATTCAGAAATTACAAAACAAAATAATTATAAAAAAAACAAAATAAAAATCAGTGTAAGGCAGATTCAGAATTTGCTAGCTCATGACTTAACTTCCAGTCACAAGTTCTCAGCAAGGCATCATGTTGAACTGTCACTGGAAGATGGCCAGGGAAGTAGGAGCTGATTTTACCTGTCCATGCCTAGGACACTGTGAAACGTGGCTGATTCATCAAAAACTGACAGCATGTAGATCTCGTCTACTATCACATGCAATTCATGTCTGCAAAAGGACAAGAAGGAGATTACAAAAGGAGGCTGCTTCTTGTTTAAAAGAGAAATTCAGGCCTGCAAAGACTTGCTTTATACAAAGAAAAGGGACAGCAAATTTTGCAGAAGTAAAACATTTTTTTCCCACAACTCAAGTCTATTATGTGTACACTGAGCGACTTAAGATATTTCCACCTGTCACCCACAGCAACCATATAGTAAGGTAAAAATGCAGCCATTTCCAATGCACTAGTGAAAATTTACTCCTGTATGTACTACCCATCTAGAGTAAGTTGTATCATCATCCACTCAGAATATCATGGATTCTGAATCTCAGAGAGCATCCATGATCCACGATGAAGCTGGAAACCCAGATTCATGTATTACTTTGCCTTTGCAGATACAGAAAAATTGAGGAAAGGAACTCAGCTTCCTAAGAGAAAAGCACAGCACCACAGTGTTTGCTAGGACTTATCAGCAAGCAAAACTTAAACACCTTGATGCAAGCTGCTTTGCCACTCCAGATGACTGCACAGTTCATGTTCCCTCATCCCCAGAACTCCCCTCTCTTAAGACCACTGCTGCATGTGAAGACAGACTGTTTGCCTGACTTGACAGATATTCACAGATAAATTCAGGGACAGAGTAGTCCACCTGATTCTGGAAACCCTATCTGACTCAGGATGCCTCAGCCTTCCATACCTTTTAGCAAATTCCAGGTAATCCCGTAGCTCTGACAAGGAATAGATGTCCCCAAGTGGATTTTGGGGATTCAGAAGAATTAAGGCCCTTACAGTGACACCCTGCAGAACACAAACAACGCAGTATTAAGCGGGGGCCCATCATGGGATAAATATTCAGTCCCTGTACTTGAGTAGTGGGTGTGACACAATTCCCCTTAAGCTTCTATGATGACTTTTCACCTCATAGGTTACATTTGTATGAGAAAACTTTTAGCCTCAAGTGAAGATTATTTTTTTACAATTATATCATATGCAAAGTGAGCTGAAGAAAAGGTTATAGAATGAATCTATGCTTCTGAAAAGAGGAAGTCTGCCACAACCACTGCCAACCGATGAATTAATGACAATGATGCTCCCACACGTTCTCAGCATAGAAGAGAACTTTCTCTGAGCTGCATCAGTAATTCAGAAGTAACAAATTAGTGAAGATTGCCCTGGAATGAGGAAGGAAAGATAGGAATTTGAGCTACATGAATGCAAACTGTTCTATTTCAGAGTACACTTGGCTAGAGATGTCAGAGCTGGTAACCTTCTACAGATGCAGCTAAAACATACATTGGCTTCAGGACAATGTTGAATCTTACAGACTAATGCTTCAGAAAGGTGATAATTACTTGCATTTATCATCCAGATTTGCACCTCTCTCCCTCCTGCAAAATCTCTCTGCACTACTGCAAAGAACAGACAGTTTTGGGGTAGCTCAGCTGACCCTCCTGAAGGAGAATCCCTGGGTAGTCCCTACTTTTTAGTCCATGCACAAGTACATTTTGGGGGAGGATGATGAGGCCAGTCGGTTCTAGGACTTTGTGAATGGTCTGGTACTCCTGGTTTATCCTTTCTACTGTGACCAAAATCAGAGAAACATGACACCAGGGGCTTTACCCTAAGACTGCCTCTGAGTTTTCAAGCAGCCCTTACTCAGGTGGTCTACAAGGGTAACTGGAAAGCCAGGTGCTAGGTTTTGAAAAGATTTAAGATCTTAAAGACCCTACAGGGTCGTGGTGTCTCAAACCTGTTGTAGACTTATTTTGGTATTATGAAGCTCAGCTACACTCACCTCTGCCCGGGCATCCTGCAAGGCCTTTTCCAGTTTTTCCACTGTAAGCTGAAAAGGCCGAGTGCTTGTTCCAGTAATCTGAAAGACATCACAAAGATCCAAAAAGCCAAATTATTTCAATAGCCTGCCTTGAGTTAATCTCTTGATGAACGTTCCCCAAAAGAGAATAAAATGCCAAAATAATAACCTAGCATCCATCTTCTTATTCCTTAATACTACAGAGAGAACAAATAAATAAAATAAATTTTCATCATAGACTGGCCACACACAGAGAATTGTAACTGAGTAATTACAATTGAGTAATGAAAAAAATGGAAGATCTCCATCTGCTCTTCCACCCTTGGGACTATATTCAGTAGGACAGTACATACTTCTGTCTCCAAGGCTCAAAATGGTCAGTTTTCCCCCTTCTGAAGAGCTGCTACCAGGAGTAAGATACAAGAAAAGGACAAAACTGGAATCTAGACTTATTGCCTCAAACAACTTTCTTGCAAATTATGTGTCCCATTTCCCAGCAATGAACTGGGAAAATGTCCAGGGGCTGCAGCCTACCCATGTTCTGAGAATGGCTTTAGAGGTCCTCCAAGCTCAGCACTTTCCAGTATAAATTACTTTTTAACTAGAGAGGTTGATATTACCTTCCTTCAGGTCTTACCTTACTGTCTAAATAGGCATACACCAGCTTGACATTCCCATAGAGAAAGACACTCTGGGTGATACCACCATAAAAAGGAGTAGCAATTAGAACAGCTTCTAGAACAAAACCAACAACAACAAATTTGTTACTAACAGGCCGTGTTTGTTCTTTCTCTTCTAATCTACCCCAGCTAAACGTGAAAGCTTTTATACAGAGGTGACCTCTGGAAACACTGTGACATTACTGCCTTTCCCTCTCCTTTATTTGTACATTAATTCTTTAGTCTTCTGCGAGAACCTAGGTAAAAGTGAGCACAGTGCACATTTAGCCTAACAGACTAAAAGGGGGCACCATAAAAAACAGTGAAGGCAGACAGGGCAAGGAACAAAATTTGAGTGTGCAACACATGACAACCATGGAGATGATGAATTTCACAGAACAATCTTGCAGGAAACAAGAACTTTGCCATACCAATTCCACTACTACACTTCCATCAAACAGTATAACTGGAGTAACACATTATTTCCCAGAAAAAAACCCTCAACATTAAAAACATCTCACACATTCAAGACCTCTCATCCACTTACCCCCTGGATCACAAAGGACTGTAGCTAATGCAGAAAATAAAGAGCCACAACCATTTAAAACTATCACCTACAGAAGAAAGAGAGAGGGTAGTGATAAATTTGTCCTTAGAAAGACAAATACTTTAATACTATACAAATACTATAAAATAATACTTTCTGAATGAAATATATTTTCTACTCAATTCTCTAGTACTGGTTTGGGTTTTTTTTTTTTGCAGGATTTTCCCACTGAAATCCCACTTCTACCAGAAATAACTTTACTCCTGTGCTTTGCTTCAAAGACAATTTGTTCTGGTGCTGTTCTTGATGCTAATAGGCAATTTAGAAAGAGTAGGCTTGAAGTAGGGAAAAAATTGTGTAGCAGTTCTGAACTACTAAAAAGGCAGAGTTAATATGTGTGATTGTCATTTCATGGTAACAGCAGCTCCTGGCAATTGTGTACAAAAGTGGAAACCACTGCCTTGTACACGAGCAGGTTTGATTCCTGCTTCTAGAATGCAGATGCTCACAAGTCTGATGAGTTTCAATCTAAGTGTTAGGGAGAACCAACTGCCTTGGAGAAGCAGTGATCAGCAATCAGCTGCAGCCAGAAAAGCAATAGCCTCACCAACTCCTGATGCCTTCAGCACTCGGCAGAAGCAGGAGTCCCCCATCTCCCAAACTGCATCTCTCCCAAGTCAGCAAATCCTGCAAAGGCCTGGGTCTGGATGGCTTCCTTACAACACTGCTGCAAAGTCTGAAAAGGTCCTGCACTCTTGGCAAAATTACTGATTTTTGCCCTGAGGTGTAACAGCAGAATGGGATGAATTTAACCTTGACTGAAACAATCAGGACTCTTTGTCAAGGCTGAGGGATACAGACACATTAGGTGCCAGAGCTGAGTAAGGAGGTGAAAACATAAACCCTCACTGAGGGTGCTGTTGTGAGCAGCTGACACACAAAAGTAAAGCATGAAGCAAATATACAGCAGACCCAAAGTGTTTTGGCATCAACAGCTACAGAAATGGCTATGAATCAATCTCATTTACATGATAAAAGGCTGTCATCTTACCAAATTAATTTGTTTAATTAAAAAAGGATGAAACTGTTTGACAACAGATGGCGATACATTTGAACAGACACCAATGGAAAGTAGGTTACCCACATTTTCTGCCTTAAGAGGTGCAGGGGCCTTGCAGTAATAGGTCAAAAATCGAGCCACTTCCTCCCGTAAACTGAGAAAGATACAAAAGCAAATATCGATTCAGCTTACTCTCCAAGAGGTTGGGCTTCCCCAGGTCCACATCTCAGGACAATCAAGCCAGGGCACAGTAAAGTCTGGTGAAAATAGCTAAAAAACAGAATAGCTCAAGCCCATGCCACAGATGTGACTTTAACACATGGCAAAGGTGTCACGGGTAATGTCTGTAACAGCACATGTTTCTCACGAGCTTTAATCAGGGCACAGAAGAGAAAGATTAAAGTCCCCACATGTTTACTGTGTTTCAAAGAACTGTATGGAGCTACCTAACTGGTTTTAAAACTGTTTGCTTTAGAAAACAGGCATCTTCTCTTACATAGAAGGATTTTTAACTGGATGAACTGGTAGGGTAGCTAAATTACAGTTTCGCAGATAAAGAGAGGATTAAATGACCTAGAAAAGTTTTAACTAGTGAGTGCAGCAGAAGCAGTTTACATTCACACAGAAAAGAGATGACTTACAACATATGACCCTTCCAGTCGGGATACTGAAGGAGTGGAGGCTCCATGAGGTTCATATCAGTCTGTGTCAGCTGGAAGCAACGAGAAGAACCATTAAGAGCATAATCACTGACACTGGAAACGTGGAGATGGACGGGGTCCACGTACAGACACAGACCTGCCCAGACACACACACACATACGTGCGACTCCAACAGCTGTAAAACTGGATTGAGAAAGCCCCTGACCATGGAAATAAACGCAGCTTGGAGAAGCGAGGACCAGAGAAATGACCAGTGGTAACTTCAGGTTATGTCAAGTAGAGGCTTCTGCTAAGTTAGGTCAGCCAAAACTTTGCTGCACAGAGATCTAGGCAAAGGATGCAGAATGGGCAATACACACCATGCCCATAACCAAGGTGCCTGCAGAAGACTTTCTCAGCAAATGAAGCAACCCACAGAGTGTTTGCCCAAGCTCTGGGGACTACAGCTTTCAGCTGGGAAGTAAGTCCTAGTTGTAAAAGCTCAGGTCTAGACTGTCAGAGAGACAGAAAAGACATTTGAATCACAATTAGATAAGCGTTTTCTTTCATAAATGTTCAATATATATAATTTTTTCAGTGGATTCTAGCTTTCATTTATGTCCCTGTTCCAAGTTACTGCAGCTCCTTCAGATCTACAATTCTGATAGGTTTTGGTAAATGTTAGTGTAACTGGAGCTTTCGATAGCCAGGAGAAAAATTAAATTATCTTCTTGATAACTCTTCCTCAGGGCAGGCACTTTGCTCCTTATTAGTTTATTCTGATCTCAAAGGCAGATTCACCTGAACTGCAGGCCCCTTTTTCATGCTTATATTTAGATAAAGTATGCACACTGCTTTTATCTAAACATTCTCAGGGTTGTAAATATCAGGATTTCACATAATCCAGTTCTATGAAGTTGCAAGGGAAAGCACAGTGGTGATATGGGCAGATTATGTACAATGTACCTCACAAATATTTAATAGCAACCAAATCTATGAGTTAATATTAGAAAAAGTGAGGGTGGGGGCACAGGACAAGTAAGTGATAGTGCAAAAGAGAGAAATTCAACATGCAGTGTCAAACTTTCTCACAAAGTAACAAAACCATGACATTTTTTATTGGTGTATTAATAACTGGTGCCAAGCTCTGGAGTTTAAAGACACTACCCTTATCCCATGCAGAATTATAACCTGGCATTATGGGATTAAAGTTCCTTTATTCATCTGTAGATGTTCTTGAAGCCTGTGTAGCACAGAACTGTGCCTCACTAGATCTCTCTCCTAAACTTATCTAGAGAATGCAACATAAAACATATCAGCAAACTTGGCCAAAAATGCCTATGTAATAATGAATAAGAGAATCCTTAAAGGCAGCACATTAACAGAACCAGATGGGCCAACTGAAAGGATGACCATCTAAGACCTCATGCCACAAAATACTTTCTAAGGGTCAAAAGTCGAAGACACAAACCTGATACATTATTCAGTAGAAACAGTGAGCATTTTTTGTCCCAAATAGTAAAAAATTATTTGTCCACAACCCCAGCTGTGCCTCATTCAGAGAATCCATACTTTAACTCCAGGCTGCGACGACCGAGGGGCTGACAACAATATCTTTGTTTAGCCTGTCACAAGCGTAACAGCTCCCTACAGCCAAACAAGTTTTAACTCATTTTCACAATAAGGCTGATTAAGATGCAGCTGACTACTATCTCCCTCTGCACTGCTTCCTACAGGCTTGGTGTTAGTTTTAAGGGGAAAGGACAGTGAAGGAAGGAAGGTACCACCTACACAGCCTAGAAGGCACCTTTTGCGTGCAGGCAGCAGCTCTGCCTTACCTGTTCTTTTAGCTGGAAGGCGGAGTGGTGGGGTAGCGTCCCCCCGAGTCAGTGGAGTGGCAGGCAGAAATAAAACAAGGAACATTTTGAGGGTGGGAATTGGCAAGAATGGGAGCAACCATGAACTTCAAGCCTCAAGAGGCCAACTGTCCAACCCTAAGCCACCTTCCCTCCCCACAGACAACTTCAGCTAGGAGACAAAGCCCACACTGCAGGTTGCACCAGGGCAGTGATTTTCATAGAAAACAAAAACATTCCCCTACAGCATGGCTCTGTTGTTTTCTTTTGGCTTTTTCTACTCTTTAATAGCTACCACGTGTTCCACGCCTTTCCCTGGCACAACTGAGCAAAGTGAGCAGGTAGCAGCTAAACCACTGTGATCTTGAGCGATGCAGGGAGCTGCCACCCTCACACAACTCAGGTAAGTTCAGATTTGGGTGTCCAATCTTGTGAGATTATAACAGACAAACATGAACATCCTTGAAACTAACCAGAATTAAAAACTATTTTCAAAACCTCTGTATTAAACCAACTACTGTCAGCAGGAGAAAAGAAAACACCATCTTATTCTCATTTAGTTTTCTGAGCCAAGTACGTGCCAAGCAGAAACCCATCATGAAAAGCAAGAGAAAAACACCCTTGTTCCTGTCCTTCTGGAAAAATAACACAAATAGTTGTACAAATAGCTGGATCCAAAAGTGACTTACAACAAATAATAAAAAAAAAAAATCACATCAAAAAACTGTACCAGAGAAACCCAAACAACAGGAATAACTCTAGCAAGTGCAAGAACTGAGGACAAACTACACAGCAAATTCAATGTTTCTTTTTGGAGTAGAACTTACCCGCTTAGACATCAGGTCAAAGCAGAGTTTATTCTCACTGGTGCCAAAGTTTATTATACCCTAGAAATAGAAATAATTTATTGTTTATAGAGACAAAAACATGTGCATACACACCTTAGCTACTGCTTCACTAAACTGCCTCCAAAAAGCTGACCAAGGAAAAATCAAAACACTGTTCACATAAACTTCACCATATATAGCTCAGGACACGTATCTGTGTGTGCATGTTTACATATATATCCCAGACACTCAGCTTCTTAGTCAATAAACTGTCTGTAAATGAGTATGTACTAACAGTTTATACTTCTTTACAAAGTATGTTTCTCTTAATCTTGAATTAACGGACTGGTATGTATCTAACCACAAAAGAAACTCTTAATTTTAAGAAAACCAAGGTTTGCCCTCCTGCAGCAGTTGTAAAGAAGGTTTGGGATACATTTCTTAATCTAAAAGCATTTGTTATTACCATTCTACTCTACAATTCAAATTGGTGAATTTGCTCAGAAACCACATAAACACGTAGTCAAGAAAAGTGATTAAAATCCTGAATTTTCCTCTGAGTTCCAGGTTTAGGATTTGGCTGTGCTTATTTAGCACTACATTAGATCTTTCAGAGCTCAAGAGTACTGCACATTTTCATTATTGGAAGAGGTTGGGTAAATAAATTTTAAAAAATGCAAAGGAAAATCTAAGCAACTGTTGATGCTATATGTCAAATTTTAGGTATCTTTTAAAAAGCTATCACCTACATTACATAGACAGCAGTTGGCAGTTTGTCTCATAATGCACCTCGTATCAAAACTTCACCACACTTTTCTACCTGAAAAATCTATTTTTCACCCCCCAACACAGTGTGATTAAAGTCAGGGCTGGAAATAAAACATTATCACTTCCAAGTAGTTCAGCATCTGAATGCAGGATCTATTTTGAAGTAATCCACATTTAAATCACTAGTTACATCCACCAGACTTGTTACTCAGTAACAATTTGCCATGAAGCACACAGCCTTTGTGCCACAAGAGGGGTATGGTGAGCTACTGACAGCCCAAGAGCCAAGCGCAGACAGACAGAAAGTGTAGAGTGTTAGCCAAAAGTCATTAAAAAGCCCCTTGTATCTCCTGCATCCACCACCGGCAATAATCAAGTATAATCAGGTAATCAGCACATGATCTGCAGTGGGCAGGAGGTGATGAGGTGAAAGGAGGAAACAGGAGCTCTGTTCCTGCAGATTCTGTACATCTTTCAAGGTTACTGCTGTTATTTCCCCGACAGGGAAATTGGATTGAAATCAGCTCGGGAGCTGAGCTGAACATGGCATTCAGCTTTCGTACACAGATGATTTGCAAAGCTACTTTTTCTTTCTCTTCCTCAAACAAACAGCTTGACATGCCACGTACTGGTGAGCTCAACCCGCGCCCCCCTCAACACCTCCCTTTTAGCACAACTGTTAGCAAACCTCTGAAGTTTTTCTCCTAACAAGAAAACCAAGAAAACACTTTGAGTTTCTCACTCACATTGGGGTTCTTGTCTTCATCATACTTGTCAGCGTGATAAGCTTTGTACCCTTCCTCAGTGGAGCCACGAAAAATGTTGGCAATGTTGCCGCGAGCAGAGAGGTAGGGGCTCCTCTGGAAGTCACTGGGGTTACAGAAGCCATGCATGTCAACCCTCCTCTCGGTAAGAGGCCGAGCCCTCATCTCCTGAAGGTCACCCCCTCCTCCTCCTCCTCCCATTCCTGCAATTTCTGACAGCACCTGGCTGAAGTCCAAGCCCCGAGGCATCGCAACAGAGGAGGAGGAGGAGCCACTATGGTTCTGCTTTAGGATGCTGAGCATCTGAGCAAAGACATTGAACATGCGAAACTCATGCTCCCGCTCCAGTTCAAAGCGGCGCTGCTCCAGCTGCATCCGACGCTCCTCCACGTCCAAATCTCGCTGAAACCGGCGCTCTTCCATCTGCAAAAAGCGCTCCTCCATGGCCCGCTGAGATGTCAGGGTCTTCAGCAAGAGATCATCCAGTGGGTCCTTCACGCGTTGGCCTTTCCTCTTTTTTCTCAGTCTATGTAAGGCGGAGAACCCGGGCCGGGGAACCACGTTCTGGATCCGCGATGAGTTTGCCATGTTGGGCTCACTGAAACCTGTGGATGTGTTAAAAAAAAAAAAAAAGTAATAATTAAACATGCAGCAAGCTGTGTAGACATGCTTTGCTGCCTTCCCTTGCCATTCCTAGCAACCACCCTTTGACCTACTGTAGGATTGTACAGGAAAGGCAAAGTAAAAGCTCTCAGGTACCTCTTGAAGTTTGCGAGTTCATTGGAATTCTGGTTTTAACTTCACACTGGAGACACTGTTATGTTGCCAGCCCCAGCCCTAGCTCCGTACCTGGCCTCTGAATTAACCTTAATGATCATTGCTCCACGGGGCTAACCAAGCAACCACCGGGAAGAGGACATACACAGCATTTCTTCCTGATCTTAGACATTATCCTCCCATTTGATATGATCTCGTGCCATGCTCACCCATCAACCCGTCCTAGACTGGTCTGGAATGCCCCCAATTTCCAGACTTCACCCTTCCTGGCAGCCAATCAACCATCAACTGCAATTTCAGTGCAGGAGCCTTTTCTCCTGTAAAGCAATGAACTGTTTCTGCCAGTGACTTTCAAAATCATCTTCTTTCCAAGTTCTAATGAACAGCTTAGAAAGCCAGGCAATGATTATTCCCAAGTAGTTTAGGATATTCACTGTTGAATATCCTAAAAGATTAGATATGGAAAATATCTTAAAAGAGAGTATGGAAAGTTTCACCTGCAGGTTTATAGCACAGCCTGGGCAGAAGAGGGTCTCCTGATACAATTCAGCATGAGGACCACAGACAGCCCTGGTGACGTTCAAATGATACCAAAAAGCATGCAACTGGGTTTGGGTTTTGGTTTTTCTTTTGTTTGCTTTCAACAAGGTAAGTACTGTCAGCAGCATATGCGGAAATCTAGCACAAACAAACGCCCAGCCTGGCTTATGGCAGACACGCCTTAACTTTGGATTTCATACACGCTATTTAGCCTGGCACAGTAATTTTAGTAATTTTATTTACCTGCAGCAATCTATGTTTCAGGAGTGACCAGAAGATTATGGATGCAGATACCAGCCTTCTACTTTAAAGCTTTTTGGGACGTGTTAAATAAAAGGATCCAAACGTCAGCGAGAAAACCAGGTGTCTCTCTCTGCACCAGAAATAATATCTCTTTCTGGGAAACCGGGCAGAAACCTTATGCTGGAATGTAAAAGGCTATCCCTACCTGAAGGTGAAACACTGGTTTCAATGGGAATCTCCACCCTGGAGATGGGAGAGTCGTTTTGGGCCCTCTCCAAGAAGGCTCTCTCCATCTCATGTTCTTCAGGGGAGCCCTGCTGGTAAGACATGGATGGTGGGGGCTCTGGGGTCAAGCAGTGTTCATCAGAGTTCACCTCCTCACATTTGATTTCCATCAGTTCTGGGTGCTGGGAGTGTCCAAAGGGCAGGGCCGAGGAGGAGAACTGGTGATGGTAGCTTTCCACCATGCTGCCCTGCAGCACCTGCTGAGCCATCATGCTGCCGCTCAGGGAGCTGTAGGCCAGGGCAGGACGGCTGGTCAGCACCCGGTCCATCACCTCATAGAACTTCCAAGTCCGGCCGCCCCGCGGGGCCTTGCTGTTGTCCTTGATCCGACGGTACTCCAGCTTCATCTTCTTGATCTTCTCCCGGCACTGGTCCCCCGTCCGGTGGATGCCCTTCTCCCGCAGCACCTCGGCGATGCGGTTGAAGACGTGCTGGTTGCGCAAGCAGCTCTCCAGCTCCATCTGCACCGACTCGTCGGCCCAGAGCTGCAGCAGCTCCACTACCTCGGGGTCCGACCAGTTACTGCCACGCTCGTACTTCTTCCCCCGAAAATCCATCGCGCCCGCGTCCCGGCCGCGGGGCGGCGGGAAGGCCCGGGGGGTGCCGGCGGCGGGTCGGG
>VXBZ01006988.1:187074-247240 GCA_013399135.1 Heliornis fulica | reverse complement strand
TGTGTGTGTGTGTGTGTGTGTCCCACCCCGGGCGAGGCGGGAGCACTCGGCTCCCCCCGTCTGCCACCACGACTCCGACAGTTGTGTGGTTCAGATCCGTCTAGGTACGCCCGGGTCCATCCTTGCGTGGGGTGCAGGGTCGCAGAGAGCCAATGTGGGATTTCTGGCTCGACGTGGCCCGGCAAAGAATCTGAGGGGTTTGTAATCCCCCTCCCCCAGGGCTGGCTCCACGCCGCGCTGCAGGGAAGTTCCAGCATTCAGACCTGAGCCTGGCACAGCAAGGACTGAGCCCAACGGCAGCGAGACTGAACCTAAACCCAGCGATTCACAAGGAGAACAGACCAACACACAGCGCATCCCTACCCGGCACCGCAGTCCTCACGGCTGGGAAGCACCGTCTGGCTTCGGGATTTCCCTTTTAGATCAAATCACAGCTTCATCACAGCGCTGTGGGGACGTGGGTTTTCTTAATCCATCAGTTACTACCTCTCATCTGGATTTTAATAAATCATTCACAGCCTCTAGGATTCGGTCAGTCTGTAAAATGGAAATAAAAATCTTGATTTTTGTTATATTTTGTGAAATACTTTGAATGCCGTCTCGGGACACACACACACAATGACACGACAGCAACACTCAGCTTTAAAAATGATGCTACCTTTCCTAATAACGTCTGATCAGAGTGGTTTGGGGTTTTTTTTTTTTCAGTGGTCTGCTTAACTGGAGTTTGTACTTCCACAACCCCGGAATAAAGATGAGCTTTTCATGAGAACGGCGCTCTGTCTTCCACGAACGCAGACTTAATAATATACAGACATTTACATTGGCTGTGTACTGGAGTACACAAAGAGCAGGGCAACAATGAATAGAGCCGATGATATAAGTTTAATAGCAAATATAAATAAAGGCAGCATAATAATCTATTAAAAAAAGCTTTTCAAAGAAGCCTGTTATACCTGAGGGCCATAACTCAGCCAGGCAGCAATAGAGCATTCTCAAAAGCAGCTCGACATATGCTCTGGCTTCAGAAAGAGCCACTATTTCAAAATGCAAACATTGAAATGGATGGAATCTACATTCAGGGTATAAACAATAATAATAAATCTTGAACTGTTTTTCACGGTTCAGTTTTTCCCCCCTTTTTATGCCATGTAAGTGGAAACTTAATTTCATTTAAAAAAAACCCAACCCACCAAACCAAAAAACAAGTGCTTCCCTTGCAGTCATACAGGTCAGTCATGTATGGCATTGAGGACAAACATATCACATGGTATTATATTGCTGAGATAATTGTTTGGGCTGCTGGTTCTTTGAGCTGCTTTTCCAATTCAGATGGAAAAGAGGACTAACGGGTGCTGTCCCCAAAGTGCAAGAAGTGATGGTGCTGAAACCTGCACTGCACTATTCACTCAGAAGTGCAAAACCAAAAAGACAGGCTGTTATTTTTCTGAGATTATTTGTACACCTCTTTTAGAGAAAAAAGTGTAGGTGCCTCCTACTTGGATGTATTGAAGACTGGCTAATCTTCTTAACATTTGTTTGACAAAAAAAAATCCTCTCCCTTTCCTTTTTTCATGCAGCAAGTTCAGGAGTGCAAACTGAATGCTGTCATTGAGTATCTCCCTTATTCCCAGGGAATTTCATGGCAGTTTTATCTCAGCAGATGACAGTGGAGTGCTGTAGTCACAGGGCATACTTTCCTTGAGCAAACTGTGCACCACAACTCCTTTTCTAACAAGCCACGATCTGATCCTGGAAATACCCCCTATAAAAATGCCATTAAGCTTCACTATTTCATTCAGTTTAGTTTATTTCAGGTCTCCAAGTCGTTAATGCATCTAGTTGGTGATCTGCTAAATCTTAGACAGCAGCCATCAGAGCACAGGACTGTGCTCTCCTGCCAGTGTCTGTAAGCAATGATATTCAAAATAAATTTTCATAAAACGTGGAGTCTAACACAATAGCATGGTGACAGCACCAAAATGAAAGTAAGCCCTGGAAGCTGAAATTTCTGTTTATTTGCAGCACATTTACGAGCTGAGCAAAAGAGTCTGTTGAATATCAGCCCTTCAGCCAGGAAATACAACGCTAATATTTTTTGGAAAGGAAAACCTTCACAAAAACCTTGCAACTCAGTTAAACATTGGGAGGTAACAAATTCTTTTGTCATAGCTATAGCAGCAGTTAATAAAAAAAGCACCTTAAAATCAGAGGGCTTTGTGCTGCAAAGAGGATGGCTAAAAATGTGTGCCAGTTTGGGTTAGCATCCATCCCCACAATCATTCTGCTCTCTCCCCTTCTCCCAAAGCAATTCAGTCCTTCCCCTCTTAGTGCAGAGGCATTTAGGGGTTCCCCAGCTGACGAACCCCAAGCTGAAGCTTTGCAAAGAAGATCGTCTCTGGCCCCCTGGCTTACGTCCAGCTTGAGGAGATAGGATGGGATAGTTTCTGGCAGCCCCTGCTCAGGGAGACAGCTCGGCAGCCAGCACAGTGATGGGAGGAAGGTCCCTGCAGAGGGTGCTCCATCCCCGGCTACTTTCCACCAGCTGGCTCCGGTCATGATGGGTCTGCAACCTGCTTCGGGTTTTCAAGGAAACCCACGAGTGGGAAAGAGGACATGCAACCAGGGAGCCCTTGGCAGGACGGGAATGCAGCAGCTGGGCGTTTAACCAGAGGGTCGGTGGCCCTGAATGCCTGGTTTCCAGAATGACTTCCCATGGTTCGGTGTGAAAGGACCTTTCTGCTGCAGTTGAGTGAAGCACAACCCTTCTCAGCAGCCTCTGAAGTGAGAAAGGATGCTGCTTTGACCCTTACAAGCCTGTAGAATGGAGGAAGGTTACTTCCCTGGAACGTGCAGTGGCTGCTGGCAGCACTTTACTTAAAGCCCTTAAATACCATGACCAAAGCCACAACCATATGACACCCTGTGTCCAGACTGTCCTGGAGTCAGATGAGTTGGCCAGATTCAGATCCAGTTCCTAAAAGATGACACTGGCAGCAAATCTTTGCAATAATTGCAGTTTGGAAAGTAAAGCCCAAATAGACCAATGAGACAAAAATATCATTACATCTGCCTACCTTGATAGATAATATGTACAAATAAATATGAGACTACCACATTCCTGGACAAGCCACAACAAATTGGCACTCCCTTAATTCAGTTAGTTGCTCTGGATCTGAGCTGACACCCTGACCAGAGATGGTTCAGAAGACCACCCCCAGGCATAGTCTGTTCTGTGTCTCATTCCCCAGATTGCCAACGGACACTGAGCAGCTGAAGCCATCACGAAGCATTTATTTCACTGCTTTAAAAATTGACCATTGTAGAGAAGTGCTGGAAAACATTGTTTCTGCTTCACAAAGGGTTTCTGATGCGTAAGCCTTACTAGCAATTTTGATTATCTACTCAGTCCCTCAAAAATCCATCCCAGGCCCTGAAACCCACGAAATGATGACTGAAATAAATCACCTAGACCAAAACCAAAGCTCGAACCCACACGTACTGGGACTCATCACTAATCTTCCATCTCTGTCTCTCTCTCTTTGGAGCAGAGTTTATTTCTCACTGGCTTTCAGAGCAAGCAAGCCCCAACAACCGTTCCAGATGCCTTCTCTTAGGCTTATTGCACTGTCAGGCACAGCGGGGGTGCAGTTTGTCTTGCTAAATTAAGACATCATTTTAATAAGCAGCACGTGGACAGGACCGAAAAGAAACAAAAGCTCCTGAGGGACACACGCTCTCAAGACATTGCCAGAGGGTTATTTAAGGTACTTTGCCGTGAAGCCCACAGAGGGCAGTAGGACAACCTTCTGTACAAAGCCTTTGTAAAGCAGAGCTGGAGAAGGAAAATCGCAGAGTTTGGTTATTAAGCACCTAGATGTTTTGGGACTGATTTTTTTGGTTGTTGATATTAATTTTGTAACTGATGAAACAGCACGCTGTTTTCTGTGAAACTCTGAGCAGATCCACAGGACCTGCCCTATTGTGGGCAAAGGGAGCTATTGGAGACACAGTTTTCCCATACTCACAGCATAACACCCACAGTAACAACAGAGAAACTATGTTTTGCATACTTGCTGTGCAGATTAGTTTGATAAGAGCCAGGCATGCTTACTCATCCCATGCACCCAGTTAATGCTATACCCTGGAGCAGGAAGTGATGATTGGGTGGGAAGTGCTCTAAGTACTGGCTAACCCTGTGACTAGTACAGTTAAAGTGAATCCAAGTGTCAAAATTCCTGTTAGAGGGATTAGAAAAAGGGAATGGATCCAGGCTCCTACCACCAAATCTACTTCTGCAATTTCAGGTCTGGATAGGACTACAATGAAGAGAAACCAGTTCTCCTCTTCAAAGTCACTTAAATTCCTGAAGATTCAGCTGCCATAATAAATTTCTGCAGGCCATGACCAAATAGATTATGCTACCAATGAAATGGGAACAAATTTCAAGGCAGGAGCAGATTGCAGTGATAGCTGAACTGATGTGCACACCACAGTTAGCAGTTGCAGATGCCCTGGCAAAGGAAACAAACCTGTTGTGTCTATTAGGACAAATTAATTTAACTTTCCATATGACACTTGACACTTCTAATACTATTGTAGAGAAGGTTCTTGCAGTGCTGCACATCCCGTGCATCCCTCTGCTAAGGTCTGCTAGGCACCCTGTGGCCAAGTCAAGCAAAGGCACTTGCCACTTGCAGATTCACTCACACATTTCATTTCTTTTTTTTGTTTCCTTTTCTAAACACAGAGGTTTTGCATTGCCCTAGAGAAAGAAGCCCTGAGAGGCTTCACCACAAAGGACACATGGTATGGCAGCTGACAAAGTGACCACTGTTTGCAACTTCTTCATTGACACCGATACTGGAAGAGGACTGTAGGGAAAAATCACATTAAAGAGAGAAAAGAGAAGAAGAGGTACTGGCTCAAGCTGGAAAATGAGCATGCAAAGTTGCTTTCCTCTTGACATGTTGTTTATATTAGCCAGTCACACATTTTTATTTGTCTGGTTTCTTTCTTTTTTTGGCCATTGCTTCTTCTTGGGCTGGCTCTGTGCTGCAAGTTCTTTTCAAGGAGACATGCAAATGTTCTCTCCCTCTTTGCTGCCAGAAAACAATGTGGGTCATTTCAGAACCCACAGACACCGAGCCAAGAAAGAACCCTTTTGTGGCCTCCAAACTCACATCTGCAGATCACAAACATCTCAGCTTGATAAGATAAGGTAACTGTTTAAATCACAGAAACTTAGATGTTTTGATGGTATTACACTTATCCTGAAAGAAATACAAAAATGTCAGCTAGTAAACTTGGGATGACAGTGACAACCAGCAGGGATATATATGTTGGTACGTTTCTCTACAAAAAGCAGGACATGCTAATGCCATAATTGCATCGCTGCAGTAAATGTGAGAGATAAAATTCCCCAAGTAATGACACACCAAACAAGACATCAACCCATTTCCCTCTCCATGGCTGGCTGGACTGTGCCCTTCAGTTGTCCTAAGTTGTTTTGATTTCCTGTCTAGTTTTAAGTAAGGCATATTTAGCATCTGTCACCACTTGCCTTAAAAGAGAAAAGCCAAAGGCAAGGAAAAGAGTAGGCAAACTGGCCCTTATCTGATGCTAAAGATAGACACAGAGACCTCATGTTTTGGTCTGATACAGGAAACAGTTGGGATTAAATTTCTATATAAAACCATAGGTGAGAATTCTTCTGTATTTTTGTTTATAATAGTAAGGAGTTTATACTGCTTCTGCCTGAAATAACTACGAGCTGAAATTGGGATCTTGTTTCCTGTAACATGACTAAACACCAAGCAGGATACTTTTAATCTGCCCCCAGCAATGAACCTGTATGTTCATTGTGGGGGAGGTGTGTGTGTTTCTGTCTCGTATATGTAGTTTTTTTGCAGTTACAGGAGAAATTCAGACATTTCTATACAGTGGGAAACCACGTACATAAAGACCGCTTTCCCACAGAGCTGTGATGCTGGCCTGCAGCACCCACTGCTGTGGGTGTCCTCGGCTTCACAGTGCTCTGCCAGTGCAACTCAACCCTAATGTGCTGTACCCCTGCAGCTACTCTGCTCCTGCCTCACTGCGCTGACAGCACATCGTCATCCTGACCTTCTTTTCTGCTCTGCCAGGCCTGAGAGTAACAAATGGTGCTGAGGTTTACTGGTAGCCTTGTGTCTGAAGCTGAGACCATGAAACTCCTATCACTGCTTGCCTTGACCAGAGAGCTACAAAGGCAGCACCAATGCACCCATCCAGCCCAGCTGTGCTCTGATTCCCCAAACCAAGTATAATCCTTTAAGGGGAATGTTCCCCTCACATATTGTCACTGCTATCTATCCTTTCTCAGTAATTGCTAATAAATAGTATCTTTTTTTTAGGCTTTCCTTTGCAGTCCATGAGAGCTGGAAATCTTTCTGTTCTCCTTCCCTCATTCTCCCCATCTCATGCAAAGGCTTCCATGATGTTGCCCTTAAAAAGTCAGTAATTGGTCCCAGGAACATGGATTGTCCTTTTGTAACTACCAGCACGCTCAGAAAACAGCCTGATACTCTGTGGGGCAACATGAGTCCTGCTGAAGAGACTAACGTCAGCTGCCAGTGCTGTACAAGTCTTCAGTGCCTCATCCAGCTAAGCTGCATTTAACTGAACTTCCTGTGGCCCAGAAAATAAATTCCAATTTTTCCAATACTGTTTTAATGCAGCTTCCCGAGACCAGGCTGGGGAGATCATCACTGTCTGCCCATGCAAGGGAGTAAATAGCAGGGAGTTTTTTCAGCTACCCAAAATAAGTTGTTTCAGCAAGGCAGAAATTTTATGCTAATGTTTAAATTCAAATAACCACATTGATTTATTGCTGTCTGGAAGGAGAGATAACCAGAACTTACAATAGCACAGGGATCTGATACCTCTAAGTAGGTATTTGTCAGTGCTGCTGAGTCTGTCTTCCCTCAGAGTAGCGTGCAGGTGAAAGAAAACTGATCAGGGAAAGAAGTGATCAGAATGGAAGTCAGTTCTCCCAAGACTTAAAAACTCTCCAGTTTTCCACGTGGACCCAGAACCTGAATTCCCTTTGAAGGTGGTGGATTCCAGACACTTGAATTGAAGCCAGGGAGAGGATCCTCTCATCCTGAGGGTTGTACCACTTGTCACTAGTGTTAGGAGAACAAAAACAAGGCAGAAACAGGCAGCACAGGTCTGTGGGTGCTGCTGCTGCTATCTTTGTTTCTAAAAGAACTGCCAAGCACCTCTTTTTCTTCTTTTCTTATTAGGCGATTTCTCATGCTCCTGCTGCTTGTCTGGCAGGGACTGGCAGGGACACTAGTCAGTGCCCCAGCAGGAATACCAGTAACTTGAGATGGGAAGAGAAACTGATTTCCCTGGCGGTTTGTCGGGTTTTCACAGCTACACTGTGTGGGTCCTCTGTTGTTCTCTTCTGCTATTTCCATCTCTACCGGTGGCAGCACTACTGGGACATTATTCCTGGAAGATTCAAAGGTTTTGAAATCTCCCATAAAAGATTCCCAGCCTCCCTAAGCAACCTGTTCTGTGCTTCACTACATTTGGCACGAGAAAGGTTTGCTAATGCCTAACCCTTCTCACCCCTCTGCAATACAAGTGGTAAGGGAGAATTCTTGTCCCCTCTACCACTGACAGAAAACACTTCTTTCTTTTGCAGCAAGCTGAGTTTAGCATGTAGCCACCTCTACTCTACAAATTAAAAAAAAATGAACATAATACCTTCTTTAGGCTTCTGCTTATTTTTGGTTTTCTTCTCTCAACTCTCTTAAACCAACCTACAGCTTTTGGGAAATCCAGAATCAGGCACAACACTCAAGCCAAAACCCCATCGGTGCTAAGCAAAGAAAGGAGACTCTTCCAGAGACTGTATCTGCATCTGTCTGTCTGTCCACCAACAGTAGCAAAGCATTTGAAACACATTCATTTTAGGATCTCTTATAACCAGTAAAACCTTCTATCTGTGCAGCAGACCAGTCATTCCTATTCTGTGCCTTTCCACGTAGGATATTTTTCCATTCAGTCCTGCAGTGCCTGGAGGCCCCATGAATTCTGACCCTGTTCTCCCACGTGCTTGCATGCCCCCACCACGATGCTGCCATCACGTTTGACAAGCTCTATTTCTGATGCATCTATGAAGCCACGAATGGCAAGACCAACTGACCAGGGAGAGACCCTACAGTTGCCTCACTGCTGCTTTCCCATTTGATGTGGGTCTCTGAAGGCTGTCCAGTGAAGAGGCTTTTCCAGGGGGCTGTGCACTCCTATTCCAGGAGTTGTACTAGGGTCTATGTCCATAGCTGGCTTATGACCACCATGTGAAGGAGCATGGAGAACCTTACCTAACTCAGAATGCAGGACATCTCCTTTTTCTTCACTGGTTGGCTACTCTGTCAGAACAAAAGAGAGCAGATTGCTCTGATAAGACTTTCTTCTTGCATGCCTGTGACTTATCACCTTGTTGTTATCTTCCATATGCTTACACACAACTCATTTGTTCCACTTCTTACTGGAAATGGAACTGAGGCTACTACTACCCAGCTCTTCTCACCTCTTTCTCTCCTTTCTTCAAAGGCCATCATTACATGGGCCCTTTTCCTTCTTTGTGGCATCTTATCCATTTCCCATGGTATCTCAGAAACAAATCTTAACACTCCTGCAGCTGTCTCAGCCAGTTCTATCAACACTGGGTTTCATCAAGTGAACATGAAGACCTAGTGCCTCAACAATCCTAGGACTGTGCTATGTGCTGAGAAGTGCTAAACAAAGAACTCAAATCTGTCAGAACTTTGTTCCCTTGGACACTGGTCCTGAGCCAACCCAGTGTTCAAAGGAGAACAAGCACATCAGTGCAATGCCAGGTCTGACCTCATTATCTCTGCCAGACCCCACTGTTTCTTCTCAGTCTCCTCATTACAATGTGTTACAGTGGTACAGACCTATCCAGAAGGCTGACATAAAGCTTACTAGATCGTGGGCTGGTTTAGTCCAACATGCAGCTCCTTCATCCCAGTATCCAGCATATTCTCCCGCCAGCCAAATAACAGTGAATGACTAACAGTCATCCCACCATGCTGGACCAGTTCCAAAAAAGTTGGCAGAAGAAAAAAAAAATTCTTTAAAATACAGCTGTTGGTCATCCCAATCTTGTTTTGTACAAGACAAAAAGAAGTGTTTACGACTTTAACCTTACAACACATACAACTTGCTCCCACTTTACATCTCAGAGAGAGACACACGGAGCAATTCAGTGACTTGCCACAGGGTGAAAAGTACTTGTGCAGAAGTACCAACAAGAGCTGCTGGCTGTTGTCTCTGAGGTCAGTACCCCACAGCAACAGCAGCATCATTTATCTGGAGCTAGGGTACCTCAGAAATGTACCATACCCCTTATCTAAAGCAAACAAAAATATTTTCCTGTACCTTACAACTGAAGCAAAACACTGCTGGAATAAGATACTAATATTTTGCTCTTACCTGTGGATTTTGCTGTCAGCAATAGAGATGGGCTGGTGGACAGTCAGTCAGATTTTACCTTATGATCCTGGGCACAGCTGCAATTATAACTCTGGCAAAACTGCTGAGGAAGTGTACTTTTGTGTTTGTTTGTTTTGTCAGGTGTTTTCATTAGACTCAGATTGCATCAAGGAGCTCAGAGAAAAGCATGTGTGAGAATCACACCCCGCCTTGCAAGGTTTTCCCAATCAGAGGCCATGTCCTTGTGCCTTTGGCCAGGGTCACGTGCTTTCCCTGCAGCATATAAAAAGCAGCATGTGCATTGGTTATCAGTCATGGGGCATGAGCCTTCTGGGGTGGGAAACAGCATTCCAAAAATCACCAGCACTGCTAGAAATTTCTGAAAATCTGATTCCTCAGAGGCTGACAGGCATTTTGTTGCGTTGAGGAAAAGAACAGAGTTTGTTTTGCAGTTTTTGGCAAATCTTTTCTTTGAGAACTCAGTCTCAGTTCAAACTGTACCACATTCAATCATTTTAACTATGATGTTTACTGAGCTGTTGTTAAACAGTGATTCATTCTAGGGAACTTCACAAAAGGCTCTAAAAACATTTAAGAAAAATATTTCTAGTTCTTCAAGTGACAGGCTGTTCAGCTACTCACTGGTCCAGATGTCAATCACAATCAGATGTCAGTGCTTTGAAGAATGCCAATGCTAACCATGTTTACCAACCCCTACTTCCAGATTTGCAGAGACTAGAAGGATTCTGCAAAGATTACCTCCTCACCTGCGACTGCCACAGCAAATTCCCGTCCCAAAGCCCGAGGGAACACTTGAAACCTCTCTTTTTAGTGCTAAGAAATCTATGGCAAATTGAGGTCCCCTAGCAGGGACGCTCAAGCCTGCCAAAAGCCAGTCTCTACTGCTGACGTGTTGACATAATTTTCCAAATAGGATACATGGTGGGAGCAAAAAAAAACCCACATCTGCTCTAGTTTTGTAAGTAATTTTTAAAAATAGTGGGCAAGTGTAATGCCAGGGAACTGAGTCAGGGCACTCATGCCCTGAATACATCCTAGGAGGAGCATGTCATACTCGGTTGAGAAAGGAAACTTTCCCCATGCTGCCCTGCCATCATTGCACAGCTTGAAACCTGTGAGTGACTGCAGGAGATGAAAGAAACCTTTTAGTCTCTATTTTGGTCCTCAATGCATCTGGCAAGACTTCAGAAGGGGAACTGCCTTTGTGCCATGAGAGTTATGCAGAGACCAGTTCCACTCAAACCACCCATCCAGACTAGTGGAACATGTCCAGGCTCATCACCACCTTAGCTGACACAGGGAAGGAAGTGGAGATCACCAGTAATAAAGACATGAACTGCTTGGCTTGAACTTGATGTAGGCATCTATAGCCAAGGCTGTAGTAGCAGCCTCCATCCATTGTAAATCACAAACAGGTGGGAGAGATGAAACATGATCTCACCTTTAGTACTGTCGAGGACCTAAAAGAAGGTGGCTTTGCATCCCAACCCCAATTTCTCAGCCTTTCAGTTTGTCCTGTTACCCCTGACTGTTTATCCCCAGGAGCATCTTCCCCACCCTTAGGAGATTTTGCTTTGATTGAACCCAAATTTAAGTCTGCCCTTAAAAAATTATCTTGCTACCCAGATTTAGTTCATCACCCCTTCTCCTCTGCAGTTTTGGTTCTGTTGCAAATGAATAGGGTAGTTATCAAGGAGAACACATACAAACCTTCCCTTTGGAAGGTGTGTTATCACCACCTTTCCCATTTCACAGTTTGACTGAAACTGCTTTGGCTCAGAAGCGACTGGCGTTACAGAAACCTTCATGGAGGAAATGAGTTACATTTCAAACCAGTTATTTAGACATTATGAATACTTTGCAGAAAAACCATTAAGAAGGTAGCTGTCCCGGAGGTCATGACTGAAGCAGGCTGTTTGTCCCACAAAGAAGCCTGCATCTTTCCATTTGGAAAGAAGAAATATTTTGGCAAGCAGAGGCATCGTATATGTGTTCTGCCTGTGCCAGCCTGCTTCGAGTCTGACGTATGGGTTTACATTCACTCAACTGCCATGAAACTGCTTGAACTTCACTGAACACAAGCATACAAAACAAAACCAGATAAATCAGAGTGTGGTTATGTTCAGAGAGGCAGCACAGATTTCCAGACCAGCTTTCCTTGTTATCACACTTTGAGCCTCCTGACAGACAGAAGGATACCTCTTTTGGAAAGCACCAACATTTGTTTTAGCCAGTATTAATCTGCTTTGATGGAGGTAACTAGTTCTAAACCATCCCAAATCTCATTTTCATTGCCATCCTTTGAAGCAGGAGCTTTGCTACCCAGGAGGCAGTGACACCTACCTGTGCGACCTGCTCTGGGAAACCTTCTTTGGCGGGGGTGTTGGACTCGAGGTCCCTTCCAACCCCTACAATTCTAGGATTCTGTGAATCATGTGTCACTTACTTGTCTCCAGGAGTGGAAGGCACTGGCATGGCAGACCTCCTGTGCCAACATGGGAGTCAGGCCTGAGCCATGTTGTCTCACCAGGCTCTTGTGTTCCAAACAACACCGAAAGACTGTTGCTGTCTCCCTTCCAAACTCAGGTACAAGCCACGTGCCTGTCCCATGTGGAGAACACACCAGATGCTCCCAAATGATGCTGGGGAAAAAGTACAGGTGATCCCCTGATTAAGTGGCCAAGGTCTGGCCTCTGGTCCAAAAAACAAGTGTCGCTATTTACAGAAGAATTTTCACAAAGGGAAGAAGAAAAGAAGTTTTATTTACAGCTTGCATAGGTTTTTCTCCATCAGCTGCTCAGTTAAGAGACAAATGCATATATTAATATACACAAAAAATATCATTCTCTGAGCTACAGGTATCCCCCATTCCAATTAATAAAACCAGAAATTAAAACTAGCATCTGTTTTCCACCAAAGATTTTATCGTCATTTGTCAGGGCCTAACTTTCCCTTTTCCAGGAGACTTGTCTTAAAGTTCCTTTTTTGAGAAATAATAATAAATTTGGGCATTTTTTTCAGCATGTTATCTTAGACTCAATGCACTTCTTGCTTCATGCTTACAAGCACAAGAGCTAGGAATGCATTATTTAAATACAAATAAACAAACACTGATTTCCATGGAGCTCAGGCATCAAGAAAAGCAGAAGCAATCACAAGGTTGACATAAAAAATCCAGACTTTGGCAATGCAGAGCTGGTTCACTTCATTTCCCACTGGTATTCGGTCAAGCTGTTGGCTTAGTTCTCCCTCTCTCCCTTTCCATCCCTCTCATCCACTGCAAGTATTTATGCACATACGATCTGGATTTCGATGTTTCCCATAAGATGGATGACCTAACAAGTAAGATGCTGGGCACAGGCTGGTACAAAGGTATTGTGTGTCTGTGTAAGTAGTAGCCCTGTTTTAATACTTACTTGTAACTCAGGAAAGAGCGGGAGCGCTTGATGCTGCCGGTCACGCGTCCTGGGCAGAGGCTGGAAGCAGGTGTGTTCAGTGTTTGTCCTCCCTCTCCCAAGTGGTTTCAAGACCTTGTGCCCAGCTGAGAGGCAACTGATTAAATAGTGTTGTCCTTATTTGATTAGGGGGGTGTTAAAACCCTTTATGATGAGCAGGAGGCAACTGGGAGATGTGGCATGCTCTAGCCCACTACCAGGCAGGGCAAGTGCATCCTGGCAGATGGTCTTTGTCTTGCCTCCTTCATCTGGACATGAAAAACCCTCCATGTAGAGTTCAACATCACTGAGGATAAACTGGACCTCTTTCTCCAGAGTCTCACTTGATTTATATCTCTGCCTCACTGCCATCATGCCTGGGGCATGCAACAGTGGAGGATAATGAGCTGTTTTCATGGACATGTCCGAACCGAAGCCTAGGAGCTCGATTCATACAAGTAAGTGCTCATGGCCAGAAGATACTCCAAGCCTCTGGTACTTTTTGCAGACCTTGTGCTCTGGTTCACAGCCTCTGTCAAAAACCACCTGCAACAGTGTAAGGCAGGCATCCTAGCTGTCTGATTCACTCCTCTGCTGAAGATCATCACTCCTGCAGACTCTTCCTCTGGCAAACTTCTGGGTCAACTTTTTGAGGTTTAGAAGTCTCCAAAACGTTTGCAGATAAAGTCACTGGTGACAGATTGAGAATTCACAGCAGTAGGTGATGTTGGTCTCAGGAAAGATGAGCTGTGCAGTGCCTATGCTCCAGGTGAAGTGTGCTTCACTGCCATTTAACTCTGTGTTCATGGAAAGCATAGCAAGATTTAAGGAGGAATGTGATAAAGAAACAAAAAGATGCTGATCTTTAACTCAAGAAGCTGGTCTGTGCTCAGAGGGTTCTATGATCCTACTGGCTTGAGAAATCAGCACCACACCGTGAACTTGCAGTGGTCTGGGGTTAGAAGCCAGTGGTACTTTCCCCTGACAGCAGACTCAAGTGAGATGCTGTTGATCACAGTGGCTGATGGCTTAATTATAGGCCTTTCCCAGGTAGAAAAGGCATGATACATCTTTTTCTGCACACACTAAAGTACTTGTATTTTACTCTAAGGGATATTCAGAGCTTTTTGGTGACACAGCTGCACTGCTTTCTCCTGCATACTTAGCAGTGCAAGCTCCAGCCATTCAGGCCTGAAATGTCTCAAGATGGAAGAGGGAAATGAGACTGCCTGGAGCTGGGCCCAGCATTTCTCTGGCAGATGTATGTCATGAACCCAAAACATTCACAGACATAAATATGAGAGAACAGAGGGGAAGAGGAGGGGGAACCCAAATCTCTCCCCCACTGTGTCCAGTTTTAACTCAAACACAAATATTAGAGAAGGGGGAAGGAGACAGAAGAAGTGGATGAAATGATAAGCAGAAAAGAATGTGGAAGAGCTGTATGATCCAGCACGATCTCAGACCTGACACGGAGACAAATGGGAGTAAGCAGGTAACTGTGTGCAGCCTTTTATGGGAAATCTTCCATTTGTCAGAATTCTCTTAATTTCTGCACAACCACCACTTACTGGTCTTTCTTCCCCCACCACTGGCTGATTCCAGATGCACAGATCCTGCCTACAGTTAACCATAGCAAATATTTTCACCAAAAGTCACTTTGCATCTTACACAATGTTGGTGAAAACACTTAACAGAGACCTACCAGGAGAAGCCCTAGAGCTAGTGACTTTACTTCTATAATAAATCAACCTCTTTTAATCCAGCATGCTTAAGGCCAGAGAAAGAGGATGCAACCTTTCAGCTACAGATCAGAAGGGAATTAATTCCATCTGTCTTTCAAACTCTTCTTTTCTTTCTGATGTGGTCCGTGGGACAGTAGCTGTGGTGGTGGCTTCTGAACGAAGCAGAACTTCCACCTAAGAACACAAATAAAATCTACCACAAAGGAGCACCAGGTGAGAACTTGGTAACTATGGCCTCAAGAAAGATGGGAATGGTCAAAGAGATGGTGAAAGGGTTAAATCCCTGACCATCCCTGACTAAGACCCCACTGTGATACATAAAAGCTTTGCTACAACTCCTAGTGTGTCACTACCTCTTCGGGAAAACCTCCAGAAGATGCAGACACTTGGTTGGGAAATATTTTTCAATATTTAATGTATGGATTAATAGCCTGTTACCAACATAAATAGGTATTATGATTTGTGTAATTTATTGTAATTAGTGTTGCTATCTGTTGTGCAAAAAACAATTATGGTAAAATCTCTCATGTAAGGGTTTACCTAGGAACTGGGGAATACATAGTTCTACTAAGGTAAGCAGATGCCCATACATCAGCCAATCAAACCACTCTTCAGCTGACTAGAATTCAAGCCAGAGAGTTTCCACTTGGCTTCAGTGAGCCCAGAAAATACACAGATACACAAAGATTGAACATATAGGAGTGAACCTCACCCATGAATGAATAAAGATGGAGGGGTACCACTGCTAAAGACAAACACCCCAGGCGGTATTGTCCCCTCAGACACACTCCTGCCTGCTGTCAGAGCAAGGAATCTGGGACTGAAGAATGGCCATAACTATTTATAGACCAAGGAAGCCCAAAGTTCAACTACCAAACAGTGTGAGGAAGACCACAGAGGACCACTGGAGGGTGAAAAGATCCTAACCCTAATTTTACTGCTGATGCTTGGACTATGCAAAGCAATTCCAAGAACTCATCAACATATGACTGCCCTTGCCAGGAACTGATGAATATGTTTGATATTTTTGTATGTAAACTGATGTGCTTTACTAACCCATTGCAGCACTTGTAGAATCTCCCAGTGCTGCTCAGCACTGCTAATAAAAAATTACCTGCTTAAAAATTACATTAAATTCTGACAGTCAAGTGAACCTCTTTGTTTCAATGGCAGAAGCAAAAGGTTCTGCTCTCTTTCAGGTGTCCTAAGATTACAGTGCTTTCATGGAATTTGGGTCAATGCATTATGCTCTTTTAGGGAATTCTAGCCTTAACTTCCTTTCCATAAATTCAGAACCTCACTGTTCTGTAGGAGCCATACTCCTAAAGAAACAGGAATGTCCATGAGTTGCTGTAAGGGTGGCACTCAAATACATAAATAGGTGCAAGTTTGGTTTTTTTTTTCCAGTTTTCCCATAATTAAGTGATTTTGGGATAGGAATGCTAACCCTAATAAGATCAAAATACCCATTTCAGCAAAAAGGCAGCTGCTGGAAATCTGGAAGTAGTTATTTTTTGGCATGGAATTGTCTGAACCAGTGTTGCCATTGTTTACCCCTGATATCAAGAAAAAATAACTATGAGAGTCTCAGAAGGTCCTAACTTGCAGAGAGAACTGAGCAACTGGAGACTAGGAAAGCTGCCTTTACTAATTTGAAAACAAAATCAAATCACTTAGAAATTATTCAGAAAAAAATATTGGTCTAATTTCATCATTGACCAAAACCTGTCAATCTCAAGTCATGCCAAAAAGGTCATAAAGATAATATTGAAAACATACCAGAATTAAATGGATAGTAGTCCATCCTCTGAAATAACTGTGTTCATTTTCTTTTTCTAAAAAAACCAGCCAAATAAAAATAGAAAGGGCCAAAGGAGGCAATAGGAAGTTTGGAAAATTGGCCATATAAAAACAGAAGGCTCCAAAGAAATTGTTCTTTTAGAAGAGAAAGGAAGCAGGTAAGCAGGGATATAAGAGGGCAGCTATGTGTAACTGTGGAAGAGATGGCTTAGGCTCTGGATTAATAACATAGGCTAATGACTACATTTAAAATGTAAAACCCAGAGAACACCAGTTAAAGCAGTTCCAACATAAAACTGTCCCACCACCCACAGCTCTTGCTCCTCACTCGTGAAATGGACAAAGCTGAAGTATTTTACGTTATGATGTGCAGAGCACAGTTGCAGAGATGGCTCCACAGGAATTTGAAATACATGGACCTTGTCTTGAGGACTTGCTTGAGGCAAAGTGCTGGCAGATATGTAAAACATCCATGAGATTTACACAAACAGCAAAAGTAATCTCCACAGTTAAACATATCTATTCATATGGTGTTATGCAGAGTCCCTTTTCATAGCATTTCATGCTGCCCTCTGAAGCAAAGGAGGTTGTGCCCAGTGAGGAGCTCTTGATCCCAGCCAGGGTGGCGGTTCCTGCCTTTCAGTTCTGCTGGACTGACACCACACTGAGATGGTGAAATACACCCTGGTAGACATTTTATTGTCCAAACCACTTCTGCTAACAGGGAACCTTTTTAGATCCCAGTCATTTTCCTTCATCTTTCCCACTGGAAAATCTCCCAAGAATTCATGGGTATTTTGCTCAGGGAGGTACCTGTGAGCAGTGCCTGCCACAGCAGTAAGACAACAGGGCAGTCTCCTGCCCGACTTGCCCAAAGCAGCCCAATTTCTTTTGCCACAGGCAACCTCACGTTTTAAGAGACAGCCTCACACACCAGGTCCAGCAGAGGGGCTGCTCCTATTCACTGCTGAATTTGAATTAACAAAAGCCTTTTCCTATTCATCATTATTCAACTTCAGGATTTTCAATAATAGAGCAAATTGCAATGACCAAATTTCTGTATTCACGACAAACTAGCACCAACAAAGGGGATAATTAGTCAGATGGATTCGTCTGGGGAGAGGGAGCCAATCTGGGAAGCTGTGTTTAGCAGAGCAATCACACAGCTCTAGAGATGGGCTTATGGTGGGTTTTCCAGGGACCAGGGGAATTATTGAAGCAGCCAGACCAGCAAACAGCTGTAGCAACAAAAGCACAAACCAGATGTGAGGCCATATCAGCTTGGGAGAAAGTACAAACCAAGACACTCGATGAGGAATGGGGCACTGATGGCAACAGCGTTGCACCAGGAATGTGCTTGGCCCCTGTGCAAACCCAGCTCCACTAGACACCCACCCCCCACCCCGAATATTCCCTGCAACTCCCATCCAATTTGCTGTATGGAGACGCTGGACCTCTCTCATGTTTGTCTGTCAGGACTATGAGGGGCTGAAAGCCCACTTTGTGTCCCACCACACAGAGTGGGGTGCCTGTAGCCACTCAACCCAGCTGGCTTGGGCTGCCTGGCACCCAGCGCTCAGCGAGGCCCGGCCTGGATCCAGCCAAGGCGCTGCCGCTTCGGGGTTTCATTCCAGACTGCAGCGAAGTCCAGGTCTGCTCAAGTTCAAGCCAGTTTGACAAGGCATTTGTGATCAAATCTGACTGTTCTGAGAGGAAAAAAAAAATGCTCAGAGAAGAGAAATCCAGAGCCAGATTTTTTTCCTCAGAGGACTTTGCGTGGGCAGCTCGGTGGTGTTGGAAATTACACTCCCATTTCCACAGGTGGGCTGGAGTGCAAGGCAGGCTCTGACCTGGAATTTCAGGTCACAGTTCAGACAGGCACCAGAAAGTTTTGATGTCATTAAGAATTAGCAAGGACGACCTGGCCAAAGCCTCCTTCCAGATAAAATCACATCAGAACAACAATGAAGCCAAACAAATCCTCAGAAAAAGATTTGAACTTGGCAAGCTCAGCCCCTTCCCTGGAACCTCCCTGGCCTGGAGTGCTTCCTCTGTGAGGGCAACCTTTCCTCTCTGAACCTTGGCTTTAAATATTGCAGAAGGTGGTCCACCATGTGGAGTTTCACAGCTCAGCATCAGATCCCTGAGGACACCAGATACCCAGAAGATCAAACGTTTTTCCAACGTATGGCAACAACAAACCCCTGGCCTGAGGCTTTTTGTGATTTCAGAGGAGGTCTGAGCCAGCAGAGGTGTTGACAGGAGGCAGCAGCTTTATGCCCATCCCAGCAGCACAGCATGTTGAATCACAAGGGACATCTATCTTCTCTGCAGAGACTCTGTTTCAATGGGTACATTGGAGCCATGGAGCATACTGCAGGGTAAACAGTGAGCAGATGGAGTCTGAGTAGCCCGTGAGACTTTTCCATGAAATGCCAAGGAGGAAGCAGTGACAGCTGCTGCCCTCAGAGGACCTACCAAAGGCACCACCGCTCTGCCCATAGAAGACCTGGGAAGAGAAGCTCTGCCAGCTGCATTCACCCCAATTGTCATCCATTGTTTGCTTTGTGTTAGACCAAGTAGGAAGATTTTCCCCTTTCTAGTCTGTTCTTCGTGATCCAACCTCTTCCCTGGTTGGCTTCTGCTCTCCTTACCTTCCCCTCCACTCTGGATTTTACCTAGGTGTTGCTACTGCCTGAAATTACCAATCAGTGCTTGTGAGTAGCTGAGATGATGTGGGATGTGTAAGGGCAATTCTTATGCATCACCCCATGCCTCAGTTTAACAACCAGGACTCATTCAATCTGAAATACAGGCTTTAAACTCCGTATTTGCTACTGCAAATAACAGTCTGAGAGGTCTTATGGGTCACATAGGCTGCCAGAGAGAACACTCATACAGATTACACAGTTAGATAATACCAGTGTTTGCAAAGGGAAAAGCTACTTCAGGCCTTCCAGGTACACCAGGTTCAAGAGATTCATTCTTACTCCCAACAGACTATCTGTTACAAGGATTAAAAGCTACAGAAATAGGGCATAAGAAAAGTAGAAAAGTGGGACAGGCATATTATTGACTCACCCTATTACCCAATTGCTTTGAAAATTAGAACATTGATGCCTATGGTAACCATTTGTTAGCTTTTTTTTGTTGTTGTTATTACTGTTTTCTCAAAAATATCTGAATATATACTATAGTTTTCACTCACACTTTCAGGGGTTACAGGAAAAGAGAGGTCTCTGTATAGAGTGACACGGCCAGCATGGGAAAAAGAATCTCTGCAGCGTGGGAAGATGGAACAGATTTTTTAAAAAAATAAATAAAAAAAATGTTACTGAGTCAAGAAAAAGGGGCTGAACTGTTTTTGTCATGAGAAAAGGAACAGAGAAAAAGGGATAAAGGAGGAAAGGAAGTAGGACGGAGCTCATGGGAGCACACTAGCCAACCTGACTTGCCAGTACCATGGTGCAAGTGCAACAGGGATCCAGTTTGGTCTCCCTGGAGGTCTCTTGCCCTAGATCTGGTGGGGTCAAAGCCTTTCTCAACGAATTCTAAAAAAGTAAAGTCTGTGGTAGTGGGAGAAGGATGCTATGGTGCAAAAAGGGGTTTTGACATAATCCGAGGAAATACATCATGTCTTGAAGGAGAGGAGGGACAATCCTTCTGGTTAAGATCTGTGGGTGATGTCCTCTTGCTCAGTTATAGGCAGCACATTACTAATAAGACATTATGGAAGTGGGAATTCAGAGAAGGAAAACAAACAGGAGAGAGTGGACTGAGCTAGACTGCCAGAACTGAGCTGTCTGCCATTTGGCTGAGAGGCAAAACAGATATGCCAGTAAGTCTGCAAATATGGCAAAACAAGCAGATTTTTTTAATGCTTGTGAAAAGGACTTAACTAGAAAGAAAAGACAGACATGGCTAAAGAAAGATCACGTAACCAAGTAGGTCTGAAAGCTTCTGTACAAGAGTATTCTTCGAGTTAGACTGGACAATATACTAAGAAATCCTGCAGCAGGACTGGGTTTGTTTTAGCAGAAGGACAGACAGGGTGGGGAAAGGAATAACCTGTGATTCTGGGAAGTATCTGAGATCTGCTTTGTGGTATGTGAGGAAAGTACAGTGGCTCTTGGGTAATTTCAGAGGTCTAAATGCTTTTTCTGGAGTACTTGGCTCTGACGGTCTGGGGAAGTTATTCCATTTGAGCAAGGGTTTATTGGGAAAGAAAAATGTGAAGAACAGCATAGCATCCTACTCCCAGCTTTCCCAAAATCCACGTTCCACAAGAGATACAGCATTTCTTAGCTGCCCACTGAATCCCACTTCTCCACCCCATTTCATGTCAACCCATGTGTTCCAGGCTGGAGCTTGCAGAAGTTACTAAACCACTCAAGTGCTTAAATAACATCAAAGTACATGTGACAGAGGAAAGGTTGTGTGAAGGCATCTTTCATCACCAGCTCTGTTTACCTGTCCAGCACTTCTTCCTGTACTTCACTCACCTAATTGAATTCAGACCTAAAACAACCCGTGTTTTAAACAAAAAAATCTTCCACTTGAGTGACACAAGTAATCCTGATGATTTCAACACGCAGGAAGAAACCACTCAACATAAGCGACAATAATGAAATCAGGCCCTAAAATTTAGATTAAACTATGGAAAATTGCACCAGTGACTCATTCTGACTGGTGAGTCCTTGTTCAGGAAGCTGAGAAACACAGCTCTGCCTGGAGATGATCTTTTTATGCAAGCCCAATAGGAGGAAGGATGAAGGGGGTCCACCACCACCTATCAGAAAAGAGGAGAGAAAACCAGCAACATACATTGGTGTGACGAGGCAGGGAAGTGCAGCAGCTCTGACTTCTTCCTAGGGTCTGTCTAGACTTGAGTCTTCATTAAATCCCCAAGTCACACCAGTTCAGTAGCATCCCAAGAGCAGTCAGTACCTGCTCAGCAGCAGGGAGTGTCCTGGCAGAACATCATTAGATGGAAGAGGAGAGCTGCGCAGGCAAGTGATTACGGTGCAGGACCAGCGGCCATGTAATTGATCTCTAAGACAGAGAAAGAGAGGATTCATTAAAATGGGGCTGGGGGGAAGCCCTGGGCAGCCCCTCTGAACCCACAAAGGGGACAAACACACTTAAACCGTGGCTTTATACATCAGCATGGACTTCCCAGCAGCGGGGTCCTGCGCTGAACAATGCCTCCCAGCAGCAGTTGGGAACACTGGAAGTGGGTCATTTATCTGAAGGCAGGCAGGGTGACAGGTCACTCAGTCCTGCTAGAGCAGCTGGGGACAGGGTACATGGTGGCAGCTGCTCTGCAGAGGGGGAAAGGGGCACCCAAACCCCGTGTAGCACTGCAGCGGGGGCGGGCGATGGGAAGAAGTAAGCCGCTCTGCTGGCTTCCACAAGAGGGGAATAAAAGTGACAAAATGAGAGCCTTAATTGCAGAGTAGGGGCTATCATCCCCTCCACGCTACACCCCTGTCGGGATGTGCCACACAGATGTCTCTGGCTGGGGTGGCTGCCAGCAGGGCTTTGCAGAGGCTTTGTCTCTGGATGGGGACTGCGCACTGGCAAAGAAATGACAGCGTTTATGCACTTGGTAACTGCAATTGAGGCTGCAGCTTTATGTTCCTGTGTTGCCAGAAGACAGCTTGTTCCTCCTTCGCCCTGTTTAGCCTTCACAAGGAGGACGGGGCATTATCATGAGCTGAATAACAGATGAAGAGAGAAAAGACCGATGAGTAAAGGCAGATTTGACATTCAAGGCGGAGGTGAAGGCATCCCGGTACCGCACAGGCATCACGCCTACGGGCAGAGTTGCTGGGAAACAAGAGAGCCAGAGGCAGCAGCTGCAGGAGGAGGACAGCGACTGAGGCCATGGTGTCACCGTGTCCTTCCTCGGATGCTTTCTCTGGTGCCTGGAGGAAGGTCACTGTCATGACAGCAGGAACTGCAATCCCGTGTTGTTCAAGCAAGACAGATAACTCGAGGAAGCAGCACCTCAGCAGCCGTGGGATGCGTGACCCGAGAGGTCTGGCTGTCGGTGGGTAGAGAGGAAGGTTCCCAAAGGAGAGTTTTTGCTGAGAAATTCACCCCTCTGCCTGAGGACAGGCCTATGAACCTATGAACTGCTCACCACTCACTTTGCAGGGTGACTTTTCTCTCTGGGAACAAACAGCCAGATGTGACTCACCGCCTCAAACGCAAGCTAACCCTCAGGTCAGTGGGTGCCCCCGTATCACTCCCCCAGTCACTGTGCTTCCCTGAGCCCGACGGCATTTCGTATGGCTGTCTGCACCAAGGAGGGGAGATAAGCGCTGCTTTACTTCCACAGCCTTGCCTTTAGCATGAGAGGAGGTGAGCTGAAGCAGTAATTAATTAATTCTGTGCTGTCATGGAACAGGAAAAACAAGGATGTGGTGGTGTGGGTTCCCCTGAGACTGACGTATTTTGGAATATCTAACAAATTGAAAACATTTGGATTCAGAGTCAAGTGAAATGTTTCATTAGGTGGAAAACAAATGTCCCTTGGGGGGGGGGAATTTTCTACAAAAGCCAAAGGAATCACACAAAATGGCTGGATTCCCAAGGGAGCAGAGACTGATCCCAGGGCTGCAGGCAAGATGTGGTACAGCATACGCTGCGCTGTGCAGCTGGCCATGGGACCACATGGACTCTGACCTCAGGAGTTACTGGAAATGAAGTAGAGCAGTTCCAGCAGAGGGGTTAGAGCCCTGTTATCCGGGCAGAGTAGCCCCTGTACTGGCTGTTCATCATGCACAAGAGAATCCCAAGTTAATGTACTTTTATCTGCACCATTGTCCTTCCCATTAGAGGATCCTAACCACCAAACCATCAGATAACGCTACCTATGTCCTTCAGGTTTCTTTTTTGAGCCCACCCCACCATTTCTACAACCAAATGTAATGAAGACAGCAAAGTACAACACCCTGGGACTGAAACACAGGGGTATCAGTCTTTGCAGAAGGAAAATTGGACATGGGAATCTCACACCAAAGGGTCTTCTGCCATAGCAAGCAGACTGGAAACCCCAACAGCACCTGATAGACAGTTGTGTTTAGGATCCCAGCCTGAACAATATAGAACATCCTGTTACAGAAACATCAAAAAAACCAGTCCAGTCTACATTTCAGCTACAGACAGCTGAAACAATCTGCTTATTATTACCTAAACTAATGAATTGTTTTGAGCAAACAGGTGCTGCAATCTTTGGCAAAAAACCAAACCAAATCCTGCTGAGATGGAAAAAAGAAGGACTGGGAACATATTTCTGCACTCAGGTTTTGTTAACCACATGCACCTTGTCAGTAACATTTGACCATGCAAACCAACTGCATGTGGCAGAACCCTAAGTTGTGTAGTACCAGGCAGATGTACCAGATGGTACCAGTGCTCCTAAAGAGACGGGAGCAAAGACTCCTCCATTTCACTGGTATGGAGATCAACAAGGGTGCTGTAAATGCTAGAACAAAGGCCAGACAGATCTTAAATAAACAACATCAAGGTCTTTTTGTCAGCACCTCATAAAATTACCTCGTGACAAGGTTTTTTGGGAGAGAGAAGTTCTGCACAGATTTCTAGCTTCTTTGACGTAACTGCTTGCAACACACACTGACTGAACACACTCTCCTCCAGGGCCAATTTATGCTTGTTTTAATAGTGTTTCCAAAATATCTCACTGGGGTCATGGGAAGTGTTATGCAGCCAAGTCAAGTGACAAGCATCAGCATGTTGTCAGTATATGAAAGCAAAACCAAACCTTTTTTGACAGAATTAGAGAGTAATGACTGAGCTAATCTGAAACACTTCCAGAAAAAAAAAATGCAGCTGGTAAAGGAGAGAAAATAAAGGTTTTTACCTCCAGTTACTCTCCTAGGTGGAACTGCTCAGCACCCCAGACACAAAGTCAGGCATCTCAGAGACAGCAACAGGATGACCACAGCAGAGATCTGACATCAGAACATGCTATTCCCAGACTAGACTGACTAGTCCAGCATCTCCAGCACAGCCTCAAAGCCAACTCCCCGTGTTGCCTTTGCCATCTGTATAGTCGGGAGAACAGGTGGATTTATTACACTTCCAAGCCAGCAATGGCTGAATGCCTCACAAGCTGTATTTCCACCCCTGTGAGACAGAGAGGTACTACCACCCCCTGCTTTGAAAACGAGGAGCCAGGAATAAGTGAAATAAAACTCTTTGCCCATAAAACAAGTGGCAGAACCGCTGACTCAAACCCAGCTGGCCTGTCCCTAGGTCAGGGCTTTAATCCTTAACACCTCCCTCCTGGCTTGACCTGAGATTTGATCTAGAAGGTAAATACAGATGGATGCAGGTTTTTTATTTATCTTGCAAAAACTACAGTTCCTGGAATTCAACTCATTGGGATCTCAGTCTCTGTTTACTTATGGGCAGCAAAACTGCAGCACAGAGAAACTAAGCATCCCAGAGCTAGTATAACTTCAGTATCCTGTGAAGCCACTTGGAAATGAAGGTGGTAGGCATGCCACAGCTTTAGAGTCCTAATATTTCAGCTTTGATTTCGAACTGTAATAGGATAGAACTGCATAGGATTGGGTCACCGGATCTCTTAAGGCAATAATGAAACTACACTTGATGTTTGGGTTCTCTGGGGTGCAGTTTTTTAGCACTAAATATACCTGTGACCAAAATCCCAAGGAAGTACACTGCCTGAAGGTAGAAAATACTCACATTTTTTGTTGCTACTGAGCTTCAAGCTTGTTCTGTAGACAGAATGCTGCAGTATCTTATCAGAGCTTGTAAAACAATTTTCTTTCTTGCAAAGAGTTTTAGAAATAGCCAAACACATTCTGCACTTGGTCTCCACCCAACAAGCCCCCAGAGCCTGTGTGCAAGTAAACCTCAGCATACATTGTATTTCATATGGCAGTAAAAGCTACTGCTCTCTACAAGTATAGTGGTTGTCACTACATCTCCAGCCACATCTCAGTAACGATGTGATGAAAATCAGATCTCAGGCTAGCTGAAAACCAGGATTCATCTTGAATCTTCACATTCAGTAGCTTGAAATGTAATTCTAAATAGGCATAAAATAAGGTTTGCAGTTTTCCTGTGAAACAGCAATGCTGTAAAATTCAATTTCAGAAACACTGATTATGGTATTTCCAAAATATCAGATATACCCCAGGACATCAGTAGTGGTTAAAAACATTGCCATAGTGGGTTTTCCATACACACACCCCCCAGTATCGCTGCTGCTCAATGCTGAATAGGGACAGCTAATTTATTTGAGGCGAGCAACAATTGAGAAGTCACATCAGCTTTGCTCAAGAGCCAGGTTTCCAGGTTCTATGGGACAAGAGAAGTCCAGAGGGTGCCAGGACTGTGACTGCAGGGCCATAATTCATGAGCAAACCTTGGAAGTTTCTGTGCAGCACCAAGACTGAACATACAATACAGCAGGCAAGTTATCCCACAGCATACCGACAGCCAAAGTCTGTAAACCCACAGGTTTCCATGAAACATTTCTGCTTTCATTTCTAACTGTATCATCTTTGCTGAGACATTCCTAACAAGCTCTATTCAGTTCTGCCTGCTCCCAAAATGACAATTTCTCCTCATACAGACTACATGAGAACTACCACTAGGACCTCAACGCAGATCTTCTCAGCATGCAAATGGACAGTCTAATTCTGTCACTGGTAGCATCAGCTGTAGCAAATTGTGCCCATGTGCTCCCTTCACCAGTTTGTCATGGTACTTTCACTGGGCCACACTAAACACACAGCACTGGCCTCTCTGCAGCTCTTCATTAATTACTGTGGAGTCATAACCTAGCACAGGTAGATACTTTTTTAGAAGGGACCCACGGAGATCAATTTTGCTTTGGAAACAGCACCTGGACAATCTGTAACAGCACAGGAGAGCTAAGAAAGAAAAACATGTTCCAAAGAGCCAGTAATGACTGACTTGCCTTTGTGTCAAACAGACTGTGCTGAACAAAGCAAACTTAGAGCCTGGTGTACTTCAGCAAAAACACAAAGTGGTGCATTCAGAGCCTATAAAAGGAGGCAATAAGAAATGTAATTTCTGCATCCTTTTACAGTACCACCAAGGAGTGCACCATACCTTGTACAGCTAAAGTGTTGGAGCCATTGGGCTCTCACTTTGCACTAGGCATCCTAAGAGGCATAAGGTGCTATGCAAATGACAACTCTGTATGAACTTGTAATAGAAAAAACAGCCACCTTTGTTCCCACCATCAAAGAGGTCACATTGGTGCATGAAGACCATCAGGTCCCCACTGTCACAACAGTCAGTGCCAAGTCATTGCTGGCAATGCAGGATGCTGATGCCCACAGTAAAGGCAGAAACAGCAGGACAAGGTTAGAGGACCTCCTAGATAAGTGACTATATCTTCCATATGGTATGAGAGCAGCTACAAGCACAGCCTCTCCTTAATGACCTGTCACCTCACAGACAGCCCCCAGCCTAACTGCACAGTGGCCTATAAAAAGTGAGCCCAAGCACATAGCATCCCAGGAGATGGTCTCCAGACCCACTCTGAGATCACACTGGGGTGCTGTTTAATGAGTCCTCCAGATGTGGTGGCATTTACACCTCTTAATCCTCTCTTTAGAGCAGGGTTGTTTATTGCTCTTGGCTTGTATCGGGTTGAAGCCTCTTGATGGTCATGAGGGTGATTTGTAGACCAGGAAGGCCTGGGTTAACTGTAGCAGATGCATTTGAGTAGATGTGTCAATGCACTGAAGACATTATCATGGCTCATGGACCACAGGTAGAGCCCACTGTTCCCTGGGCAGTATCAGGACACACCGGATCAGGCACCCCATTTCACGAAGCAGAAGGAAGACACTGCTAAGAGAGATTTTCTCTTCCTCAAGTACAAACTTCAAAGAGTTAAACCAAGAATGGCCTGTGTTCCAGCTGCATAAATAAGATTATTTCCATGCAGAACAGGGCTGAAATGGAGGTTAGATAAGCAAGGCCTTGGCAGCAGGAAAAACAAACAAAGCCAGTCCTTGCTACACCCACTGAGTAGCAGCTTGTTTTGCCATCAGCAGTTTGTCGTACAAGACCTGCAAAGTCTCACACAGGCAGGCAAGACCAATTCAACAAGGTTTATGTGAGCCCAGCCAGGAGGAGAAATGGCTCCTGGCTGGGATTATCACAAACTGGATGTTCCCAGTGCTGTGAGAGGAGGGCAAGACTGCAGCCAGACCAGGCAGCTCAGCAGCAGGCCAGCAGAGAGATGTTCCTGGCCCGAGACAGAAGGCTCTCCTGAAGGCCACCCTGTTTCCTATGCACCCTGTCAGTTGAGAGCAGGGAACTGGTTTAGTCAGACCACACAAGTTGATGGCAATCCTCACTCCTCTCAAAGAGGCCTTTCCTCGAACAACAGCCCACCTCGGGCTCAGGGAAGCTTGGGTTCCCCTGGGATCTCAACACTAAGCTGAAAGCAAGAGGAATACAGGACCTAGGCACATGTCAGAGGGCTCACCTCCCTAAGGGATTCCAGGGGTCTAGGGCAGAGGTCTGGGATCTCCCCAGCACCCTCACAGAAGCAGCACTTTTTGCAGCCATGCATGGAGAAGCTGCAGGCTGGCAGCCCTGTGCCAGTGGCACCCACCAGCCACCTCTCCGCTCTGGGACACCTTGGCCTTTGCACTGTGTGGAAGCTGGCTGATGAGCAGCTTCTTGACTGAAGGGATGATTCAGATACAGCTCCACTGAGAGGAAACTCTTGTGCTATGAGAGCAGCACAGAACGCAACGTCTGTTTGCTGTTCCTTTCCCCTCCCGCACACTCCTCATCTCTCTCCCTCTAATTTTATTCCCAGAGCCCAAAGACTGCTTTTGACAAAGATGGTTGAGTCATTTCCCAGCCCTGATGTGCCATCTACCAAATGCTTCAGATGACTGATGTCTTGAGAAAGAATCCAGCCTGTTCCCTTGCTGCACTTCTTAAGCCGCTGAAATGGAGCAATTATACCCAATTTCTGTGACAAAAAAATGAGAAGCCCTGTCATTATCACAGCTTCCCCTTGGAAAGGCAGTGGGTGAGAGGAGGAAATACACGAGCAGTGTCACAACAATAACAGGCTGATGCACACCACAAACT
Source organism: Heliornis fulica (assembly GCA_013399135.1). Taxonomy (NCBI): domain Eukaryota; kingdom Metazoa; phylum Chordata; class Aves; order Gruiformes; family Heliornithidae; genus Heliornis; species Heliornis fulica. The sequence goes on along the minus strand of VXBZ01006988.1, from coordinate 218,580 downwards.
GCAACCGGCTGTGAGTCGCTGCCAGGAAGGTGTCTCTTCATGGGCAGAAACAGCAAAGCTCATGGGAGAGTCACTTGCATGCTACAGGAAGGCAGTGCTGATTGGGGGTGGAACCTTTAAAGCCCCCCCCCCCCCACCTGCCAGAGCTGCCATTACACCCAGGTCCCAACACTGGGCTGTCTGTCCAGGCTCTGGAGAGACATTATGACCCCCAGGCAAAGCTGGCCTCTGTTGTTGATGTTGTCAGTGCAGGTAGCACTTTGCTGAGCACCTCCCTGGCTACCTCAAGCCTCTGAGAACATCCAGTACACCCGTGCCACTCCTGATACCAGCCCCCACAACTCTCCCAGCCCTTCTCAGTCACCAGTTGCTCACACACATAACTGAGCCACTGCCCCCTGTATCAGAGGATGCCTGGTGTGCTCCAGCATGCCTGCATTCCCACCTGCCTCACAGCGATGCTGGGTCCTCTCATGGGGACAGGGAGGGGGGCAGCAGGCAAGGTGGCTGCCAGTAGCATGGCTGTACCTCTGCTCTCTGCACAGGATTCATGCATTCAGTGTGGAATCCTCCAGCTTTGCTCAGCTACAGCAGGAGGGTGACAGATGAAGGCAGGACAAGCAGAAGAGACAACTGGACAAGGAAAAACTCTCAAACCTGAGCTTCCTCACATGCCCTCCTGTGCCTGAAGGCATGACTAATACATAAAAGAACTTGGATATTGTCACAAGTTCAATATGTGACATTTGAAACTGTTCACTGATCCAACCTCTCACTTTGTAAGGGCTTCATAATGGTCCAGCTTTTATCTTCCTACCTTCCCACCCCATTTTCACTGCCCTCATATTCTGCTGCTCCCCACCACTCTCCTTCACTTTTCACAGCCTGTATCCCAACTCACCACAGAGGCTTTTGAAACACAGGGACCAGTTATATGTCAGCCAAGCACTCCCCGTCTCATGACTAGGGCTCTCCCTGTTCCACTGCCTTGAGCCCAGTGAAACCCCTTTCCCCACAGATTGCTGTCTCCAGCCCCCAGCTCCAGACAAGGTAGGCACATACACCACCAGCCACTGCTCCTTAGCCTTTGCTGCTCTAAGCTCAAGCTAAAGCAATAGAGCCACACAAGTCCCAGGCATACCCTCCTCCTCTCTTCTCGTTAGCTGCTGTGATTTGCTAAGACCTGGCCCTGAAAGTCAAAGACCAGACAGACCTTAGCTCCTCCAGCCATCCCTCTGCACCCATCTACTGCCTGGAACCAAACAAACCAAACTTTATGAGCAACCTTGGGCTTGAGCCTGTCCTTTTCCCAATGTGACACAGCACTGAAAGAGATGTGGGAACAAGAGCAGAACACAAGTACGAACCTACACTTAGGTGTCCAGAAAGCTATATGTTATTTATAAATAAGTCACCACACACTCATGTTTACAGGTTTGAGAGTAGCCTGTATCACTTATGTAAAACCAACGCACACCTCCCCAGCAACAAAGGACAGTCCCAGAGAGCGGCTGTTTCAGGCTTTTTGTGTCTTTTTCCCAATATGAACACCCTTGGATGAAAGTCACCAGCAGCATCACTGACAGTCTTGCCAAACCCACAGCAAAGTTTTCTTTAAAGATAAGCTCTTCTCTCCCCAGAGCAACTCCCTGCCTCAGACACCAGTGCCTGTCAACTCATTTCTCTGTTGTCAACCGAAAGGAGGAATAACAAGTGAAAACCACAAACCAGGGTGGCCTGAGAAAATGTTGACAGTTTGACAAAGGAAAGCAGAGGAAGTTTCTCCTTGCTTATACATTTTCAAATCTTTGAATAAAGATTTCCCTGAAAAAACACCCAAACACAACACACATCGTGACTTCTTCTGACCAGATGAAGAAAAGATGTCAGCTTGTATCTCATCCGATTTTCTGGTGCAAAAGCCAAACCAGGTATTTAGAGGGATGATGCCATTCAGTGACAGCAATGTCCCTTTTGCAAAGCACAACCTGCATTTAAACACACAGACTAAACTAAACCCACCAAAAGAACAGAGTGTACAGAAACTACAAGCCACCCACTCAACCTTGCAGATGCAAAACAACTCAACCAAGCGGGAAGGCAGCTGGAGCACAATGTCGGGCTCAGGTGACAGTGGTAAAGCATCAGCTGTATCAGAGGGGGTTGGAGGGCTGCACAAACACAGCCTCGGGCATGTGCTCCCCCACTCCACCCCAGAGGTCCCTGTGGGAGATGCCAGGGATTCTAGACTGCCTCCTGCTTCTGCTGTGCTTCTCTAGCATCAGAGAACATCTCAATATGAAGCACGCTAGCAGAGCTGCAGAGCCCCCGGACTCCCTCGAGTCCAGCAAGTATATGCTTTGCCCCTCTTAATTTAGGCACTTCAGGAAGGGCAGCAAGGCTGATCTGGGAAATGGAACAGAAAGCTTGGGAGGGAATAGAAGATCTCAATAAAGAGTATAACAACAGGATTACATGCAATCAACACAGCACCGAGCAAGGGAATTTCCCTTGGGTGACCCAGGCGTCTGACTGTGAAACTGCCAATCATGGAGATAGGCAGTAATTGTTCAGATATGGCCCCATGCAACCTAATGTGGCTGTGAAGTCAGTCCTGCTTTGAGGGGATGGAAGGACCAAGTGACCTTCAGAGATCTCTTCCAGCCTAAATTACATTCTACAATGGTGTTTGATGACAAGTTACCATTAGCCACTGGAATTAAACAGGAGCTTGAGAGTGGTTATTTGCAGTATTTAGGAAGGGAACTCTGATCAGGGTGAAGAAATCAAAAGCAGGAAGATTTGAAAATATTCTATTATTAAAATAAACATGATCAAACAGGTTTAACCAAAAGTCATGGGCCAGTTGCATGTCTACCATTTCTAACATTGCTGGATGCATTCAGGGTGGGAAAGGCAGAGAAGACTAGGGTGGAAAGAAGGAGCAGCACATTCCTCCACCTTCAAGAGATGACTTTCTTTTCTCCCATCCTGCTGCACATCACAGAGGGAAGGGTAAGGAACCGCTCCGGGAGGAGGCAGCTCCCCACCTGGTGCCAGGGGATTCCAGCAAGCAGGAGTGACCTCTCCTGGAGGCTGCCAACCTGTCAAGCCACAGGCTCTGGTTGTCTCTCTTTGGCCAGAGCACAAGAGACAAGCTCCTGGCAAATCTCTACAGGCATCCCAGTGCCAGCCCCGTCACGAGGAAACCCTTGTGGGTTGGTACTTGACATGAGCAGGATTACCCGGTAGCAAAGCACTATTTCATCCATAAACACAGATATCTTTAAGCAGATGTTGGTATAAAAGATACTTAAAGGTGTCAAGCCTATTCTAGCTAACCTGTCATCAGAGCAGGGTCAGATGCAGAAAGGTGACTGTAGGGAACAGTGACAGTTATTAAAAATAGTAACCTAATTAGTCACATAATTATATAATTACAGAAAAAATGGGTTGAAAAATCATCTCATCCAAGCTCCTGCCCAAACAAGGTGGGATTAGGTGGTCAGGTTGCTCAGGGCCTTGACCAGTTCAGTTTTTAGTAATTCCAGAGAGACAGAGAATTCCCTTTCTCTCCAGGCGTATCCTCTTACAGGAACAAACCTTATTAAAACATACTTTATCCCATGTTTGACAAGATCACCAGTTTATTCAGCATCATTAACTGTATTAGTATTTTTACACCAGGAGGCATTCCATAGCCTCACTTGACATCCTTATATAAAATGAACAACCTATAGTATCAGCACTGCTCATTGGAAGCAGGTAGCATTAAGAGCAATACATAAACAGTGGGCTTGGAAAGACAAGGAACATGCTTAGCTCTACAGGCCCACCTAGAAGACTGTCCAGCATGGCAAATTCATCTGTACAATATGGTGGTGAATGCATCCAAAAGGGGACTATTCTTATGGTAGCAAAGGATGGTGATTGTTACGTGTATACAGTGGGAGACTATATCTTGCAAAGCAGCATCTCCATAAAGAACGATTACAAATCCAACTCTACCCAAGTATCATGGTAGATAGTCAGTTAAACACAATTCCTTAACATGATACTGTCACTAGGACAGATGGGACACTTGGACAAAAGAGCAGGATGGTTTGAGGTTAGAGAGGTGGCGTCTCTCAGTATATGGTGCTGCTGAAACAGCAACAGAAGCTACCACACTGTATCATGAGAGAATCATGTGGTTGCATGTTGGTGTTCACAGTTTTGAAAGACCACAGAAATTGTCAAGAGTTTAATAAAGAGCTTCAAGAAAGATTCTGGAAAACATACTTCAGCAAGAAACTTAAGGTCAGTCCAAGTTTATCCAGCAGAAGGTCAAAAGATGACTCAAGCACTGTCTGTAATCACCAGCACAAGAAGAAATGACTAATATTAGGGCTCTTTAATCAGCAGAGAGGAAAAAAAGAAAGCACTGAGAGACCTCAGAGCAAGCTGTTTGCTGTTACAGAAATTTTAATTACTGTTAGAAGTTAAAGTAAGATTTCACTCTCTTTTCTAAAAGACACAATTTCTTCAACAAAGAAGAAAAAAACAGCAAGAACATCCTTCATGTAGCTGCCAACAACTAAAGGAAAGAAAAAGGTCTTTTGCAGAAAACAAAACAACAACAAAAAGACAGAGGGAAGTATTCATTTTCTTTAAAACCTGAACATAAATCCAAAATGAAGTCAATCCAGATTAATTTTGATGCAACCAAGAGCAGCACCTGGTCTCTCCTTCCAAACAAACAAGGCAGAGATTTGTATTCTTGTTAAACCATGGAAAACAAAGAAAGGTGTGAGGTTACAGTCTGGAGATCCCCAAACATCTTTGGGTATGCTCTGCTCCACAGGCCGGCCTCGTGTTTTTGCATCATGGCAGAGGCTTTGTGGGGGCAGATTACCACCCTGAGCTGGTGCCTGTGACAACCCACAGTTGTGGGCTGCAGTGGAGAGTGGAGTGGGCTGGCAGGGAGCCAGCTGGGAAGCGTGCTGTTTTGGTGGGAAACCAGATGGTGTTTCAGCGGTGTTTTGCTTTGAGATCTCTGGGTTTGATGAAATCTAGAAAACTCAGGAGGAGGAAAACCATAAGCAGAGGAAAACATTGCCAACTAAGAGCTTGCACAAGCCCCTGTGTGCACAGTCCAAGGAGAAGCATACCCTCACATCGGCCTGCCGGAGCCGGACTGGGACCCAGAGCGGCAAGTGAGGACACACGGACGGTGGGAGATTTACAGACCCAACTCCTTAGGCAGATGGGAAAGGAAACAGGAACTCAAAACAGAATAATGCTTTACAGAAGATTTTTTTTTTCTAAAATAAATCCCAAACAACCACCAGCTGGTTCTCATTTCAGCCTGCAGATGAATAGATTTTGAGCAGGAAAGCAGCAACAGATGCCTCTGTGCTGCTCTGCAGGAAGCAGAGAGACAACTGTCCATGCTGCACTCACCACAGGGACTGCAGGAGGTTGGCCTGTGTCAAACTGGTCTGCAGCAGGGGAGCTGCACCCTACTGGTGCCTGCTGCTGTTTCTTTCCCAGCCTCTGGACACGAGCCTCTGGGGAGGCACAGGGCATGGCTGGGCTGTGGGAGCTGGAAGGCTATCCCTTCCTTTCACACCCTCAAAACTGCTTACGAGCCCAGCAAGGGCTGAGGGAGGCACAAGAAGAGAGATGCCTTGGAATAACCACAGCAAGACTGTCACAGGTCCCCTGCAGAAGGGAGAACAGGGTCTCTGCTGGGCTCTCAGCAGCCTTTTGGGGACAGAAAGCAACACTAGACTGCCTCTTACAGACACTACCTACTCAACTCCACATAAGGAAAAACTATGTATGTTATCCTCCTTCACATTTAACCAGCCTCCTCTCACACCTTCCTCCCTGTGCTAGACCCCCTATCGCAGCAAAGGAGATAGTGGCCCCTGAGACCACAGGGCCCTGTTATAGTCACTCTATGCAGCCATCCACTTGCACTTCAAAGCTTCTTGGACCACAGGAGATAAAATTACATCAAGTGACAATGACACACAGGAGCCCTGGGCACACTCAGGTCAGTGAAAGCCAAGCACACCCCACCCAGGACTTACCTCATCACCAGCCATCATCCGGAGCTGGAGGAGCCTGCTCAGCCTGGGCAGCTTCAGTCACAAAGCCAGCAGCAAGAAGACAAGCAAGTGAACTGGCTTTGCAAAATAGCTGCACGTTTCCTGTAGCAGGACAACCCCTGTACCAGGAAAGAGACATGAAGACACTACAACCTCTTCCATGACTTCTGCAAAACCTACAAAATGGTTCCTCGAAGGGGTGAATATAAGGAAGCTACACCAGCTAATTAGTTGCAGCAGGGCTTTCATTTCCTTGAGGAGGTAACAGGTGGGTTGAGAAGGCACAGGGGTAGCTTTGTGTCTTCTCTAGTCAGGTATTCCTGCTTCATGGGACTCTTCCTAGGGCAGCCAGCTGCAGGGAGGGGGTGCAGGGCTGTTTGGTACCTGTTGGAGCTGGGATCAGGCAAGGAGAGGTGATGCTGGTAGGGATTAGCACAGCTGCAGGCTCCTGTGGGCTTTCCAGCCATTTCCACCCGTGCCACAGTTAGCATCCTTCAGTGCTAAGTTTAGATCATAAGCTTCCTGGGACGGATGCCACGTGAATTTGTATATAAAACAGAGGGAGAGCACATACATTCTTTATGTAAACATATATTGGAGTAAGGAACTCTATCACAGTTAACATATCCCCAGGTCAACTAGAGTTCTTGTTATGACTGCAAATGAGTTCTCAAGTACAGTTCTTCACACAAGGAATGTGCATTTTAAAGATCTGCAACTTGCTGTGCATAAATACATAGCTGTGGAAAGAGTGCACACACCCCTCACTGCTCCTCTGTTATAGCGTCACACTTACCTCACGCTCGCTCTCCTGGGCAACAATCTTTAGGAGCCTGCACACTTTTTAGCCATCCTGTTCCAAGTGGAGTCCAGACTTGCTAGTTAGTGGCTCACTGGCTTGTTGTGACAAATCAAGAGGATTGATTAGCTTTTTATGAAAAGCAGCTTATGGTTTCTTTGAGGCTAAATAGTCCCATTGCTCTGACTGTTCCTGCCACCAAAGAGCTACCTGGCACGGAAAGCTGAAGGCCCTGGTGAGGGTGAAGGCCACAGAGGAACGCAGGAGGAGCAGGCAGTAATTCTTGTGCTTGTTTAGAGCTGGTCTAAAAATAGAGGTTCTTGAACCCCTTCCCTGCAAAAAGCCTGCATAATTCAGACATGTTTTACCAGTAAACTGCAGCTATAAAGGAAAAAACCCACAGCCTTAAAAGGTCTCTTGAAGCCCATCCAAAACAGTGTTCTTCTGTCCAAGTGCCCTGTTCAAGAAGGCAGAGGAGGAGGAGAGGGTGGGAAAGCAAATGCTAAAGGCAGCTCTGGCCTGGTGAGGAAAGAGCAAAGCTTGCCCCTCACCTCTGAGCTGTGTCTGCCACTGGGACAGCATGTTCGAGTGCTGGGGCTCAGGGCAAGAGGCTTCGCTTACTCACTGCTGTTCTGCCACCCTCAGTACATGCACACACCATGTACTGCCTCTGCCTTGGGAATTGACTTCTACCAAAGGAATTGCAGGGAAGGATGGTGAGTAATCTTTGCTTGCCAGATTGCAATGCAAGCCTTTTAAGAGAAGTTCTGCTCCTGGTTTTAATGCAAGAACCAAAGACAAGACCAAATCCTAAGTGCATTTGCAAAAAAAACTCAAACCCCTCCAAACTCCATATACAACCCCCAGATACAGACATCACTCCTCAGGTTGCCCAGGGAAGACTTTCTGTTCCTGCAAGGCTGTGGGTGGCAGAGTTCACATTGTTCATTGGTCTCCTGTCTTCAAGCCTCATTTCTTGTTTGTCTCCCTTCATTGCTTAAACCCCTGTTTGCTTCCTCCTTCCCTCTCCCAGTCTGCTCTCATTTTTTTCCTCAAGAGAACACCAAAGGCAGTGACCTTCTACAGAAGATAATGTAGTCAATGGTGAACTCTGGCAAAGCTCATCCCCTTCTCATTTGACCTATAACTTCCTTACAAGTACTCTGTTTTAATTCATCAACTACCACTTTGAGATGTGCAGAGATGTGAAACTCCTTTAACTCCAAATGTTAAATACACTACCTAAATTCAGTGTCTTACATGTCCCCATCATGAGGTGAGGAGCAGCATCTATCCCTGAAAATATAGGTGAGAGAATACAGATGAGCCAAGGGGAAAAGGATGGGTTTATTCTCCAGTCAAAAGCAGTGCAGTGCTTTAAATAATCATGAGGAAGCCCAAGCTTTACTACATAACATACCTATCAAAACGTGGCAAACCTGTATCAGAGTGAATCCATCTCTGTAGTGAGGAGGAATGGCTGTGACAAGGCAGTTGGCTCTTTAGTCTGTGAATGCAGGAGAATATGGGTGGAAGGGTGTCTCTGTGACTCAAGCCTCTTGCTAGGATCATTAAATAATTCTTTCAGCTTCCTGTGCAAGCATTTGGACTGCTCTCTGGCACTCTTGGCACCAGCCCTACCTGAGACGGAGATGCTTTCATCTCCATTTGCACCATGCATATTTACTGAACTAGCAAATCCACAACAGATTCCCCACGGCTCCAGCTGGCACAACAGCCAAGACACCAAGGTGGGAAGCAGCCAAGACAGCAGGGCAGTGAGCCAGGAGCGACTGCTCCCTCTGTGGGACTGCAGATACCGGCCCCACTACCCCTCTTGGTCTTGATCACCTGGGCCCTGCTGTGCCCTGGGCATGCTGCCACAGGGCAGTGCCTGAAGGTGTGCAAGGGAAGATGCTGCTGGGGTTTCCCACCCAGGACTGTGACACCCTCACAAAGCTGGGTACATTGGCAGGAGGCAGATCAGATTTTTCTGTGAAAGATCTACCTAGAAATAGTGGGGGAAGCCCAGGAGGGGTAAATAAGCACGGTGACATTCAGCAGACCAAAACTTTTCCACCTTCATGATAAATTAATTAGCCTGGAGGCAGTGAGCAGAAGCATCCCAGCTCCCTGCTGCAGAGTGAGTCATCCTATACTCTTCCCAGAGCGAAGTTTAAAAGATATCCCCACTCAACAGCCAAAACCATCGTGGAAATGGAATGAAACAGAACTGACAGGAGGCTGGTAGGTAGAGGCTGCTGTTTGGTGTTTGCTGGGATCTGTATTCTGTTGGAAAAGTGTAACTGCCCTGCTGGCCTTGAGAGTATGTCCACACAACTGATAAGTCACCTTTTTTGGCATTTTTCAAGCAACAAATGCACAGGTCACAAGACCCTGACAGACCACTGATGGAGGTCACAAAAGCCACGAAGATGGTCTAGTCAGCCTTCAAACCTGTAATAACTGGCAACACGTGATACCTGCTTGCCTCCTCTGCAGGAGGAAAGGAGAATAGCATTGGCTAATATTCCCTAAAGGCTCGTTTCCATCTACACATTAATGTATCTGGTGAGTTCTGTTACTACCAGGCTTACCCTTTCAAATAAAAGAAACCAGAACTCAGCAGCATTATGTCCTTTCCCATCTTGCCCTGAAATGATTACCATGTCCAGCAAAACACAAAAATTCTGCACACTGAAAAACATGTAATTTGGCCTCATGTGGCAGGAAACAGAGAAAAATGGGCAGGTACCAATGTATTCTTGGTGAAGTGCAACAATTTCCCTGCAGGTAGCAGAGAATTTATCACCTACATGCTGATGTTTGGCCAGGATCCTGGGTCTAAAACTGCTGTGGGTATCACATGCTCAATGGGCCTTCTGCATGGCGCTTGCTTGTGAATCTTTCTGATCTGTGTTTCAGATGCTTGGTTTTGAATATGAGAGACATCGATAGATCGAGAACAGATCAATCAGTCTTCAAAGTCACTCTGACAAATGCTCAAGGACATCAAGACATCATGAGTGTAGCAACATTTTCCTAAATTTCTCCCATATCAACCTCTGTCAGGCCCCAAGATCTCTGGTGCTACCCTCCGTCTTCAGCTGGCTCCTTCTCCTATGCCTGTTGCCTCTTGCTTAGGGAAATCAGGCTGCAGATGACCGCACATATTGTTCCTAAGATATTTTAAAACTGATTAAGAGTTGGTGAAAGAGCCCCAGAGCCCAAGCCAGATCTCTAAAAGCAGTAGGGCAAGCTGGCCAGATACTACCCGTTAAGAGAATCCCTTCAGGGAAAGGGGAATTTAATCTTGATGGCCTGCTGCATGTGCTCTGCACTGGGAATGCCAATTATTGCTTAGCGTGGCATTTCCTAAAGCATAACTTTGAGCAGTTCACGAATTCAGCAAAGATTGTGAACTCACCAGAGACCACCGAGTGGCCATGAGGTGCCTGTCAGTGAGGATTTTCAGACACAATTAACCAGGGCTGTGGTCTAAGCAGTGACTCAGAAAAGTGTGTCCCTCTAACCTTTCTGCCCGCCTTGCTTCTTGCCTCCTAACGATTCCTAAATTGAATCTGAGAACATCCACACTAATGACAGGAACAGGAGCTCTGATTCCTGGGAACAAGTGTTGATGACAGGGGAATCTCTGGTTTTAGCAAAGCACTGGTTCCTGGGCTCTGCTCCATCAGATGAATGCTTCCTTATCATGTCCCCAAAATCCCCTGGGCAGGGGAACATGCAGTAGAAACACACTCAGTTACTTTTCAGAGACTTTCTCCTCTGTGCTGTCAAAGATCGGAAGGAGCTGGCAACCAGCCTACTCAATCTGATAAATGCTATTTGCAACTAAAATAGCCTCTGAAAGCTTGTCTGAAGGGGAACAAGCAGTCTTCTTCGGAGATGCCATTAGCAGGAAGATGTGGAGAGGGCTATTCTGAGGGCTGCTTATTTTGGGGTTTCACCCCACTTTGTCCTTTGCCCTCACCAAAGCAGAATAAGGAGATTATTATTAATTCTTGTAACACTGTCGATGAGAGCAGCAAAAAGGCCCCAGCTAAATTCAAGAGTCAAAGTTCCTCTGGTTCTTTATCAATTCCCTTCCCCATGATATGGCCCCACAGATTCCAGGCTTCGGTCCCCATGTCCACCAGAGAGCATGGATTCTCTGCTGCCCACTAAAAGGTGATTCACCAGGAGAAAGGCACTGGCCATCTTTTTTGCCTGCATGGTCCTGATCTCAGTCTTTTGGAAATACAAATCTTCCCTTCACAATTAGCTGCAAGTGAGGGAGATGCCAGAGTTTTAAGGGTTAACAGAGGTTAGCAGTTTCCTGCTTCCATTTTGAATCACTAAGTAGCTATATGCAATGAAATGGTCAGACTGGGTGGGATAGGTGAGAAGAGGCTGTCAGGAGCCAGCTGCAGAGTGAACAAAAGAGGAGCCTGTGGTCCTATCACCTGGCTGGCAGTGGTAGGGCAGGATTTCCTAAAGCTCATCCCGGTGCTCTGAGACAGCAGCTGACAACAGCCCTGGGAGTTTTGCCATACAGTGCACTGGGAGCAGAGTGAATCTCTGGGCCCAAAGTCCCACCTCAGATGCACAAGCTTCCACTGTCAACAGGGTTAGCAGTCACAGCTCAGCTCTCTGAATCAATACTTCTCCAATGGGACAACCCAATCTGAGATAGGCCTAAAAGGAGGAAGATGGGGATCTTGCCTCCATCTGCTGAGAGGATTGGTCTGTATCCCCACTTTGTCCCCATCATGGGTCTCCCCAGCCTGTAGAGCAGGTGCCCATTACAATCTCAACGAACTGCTCATTAACACTTCACAACCTGCTGAGGGTTGAGTTAGTAGTGTGTACCTTCTCAGAGGTTACAGCATCATGGCACAGAGCAATATTCGGGCTTCACAGTGATGTGGGTTACAGTCTGTCTCTTAGAATCATCTCAGAGTTTTGTACAAACTGCAGCAGGGTGGGGGGACAACAGACAATGGGGATGCTCCTTATCTCTCACAGCCTGTTCCTGTGGCACATCAAAGTTGGTGTGGCTTTTGGTCCTCTGTGCTACAGATCTGAAGTTAGTTTGAAATAAAAGCACTGTGGGTAGAGAGTGATGGTTACAGAGTGATGGATACAGAGTGCCCTGTGATCTGTGGTGAGAAGGATGCAGGGTGCAGGTGGGAAATTCTCCCATGACCTTCCAGACATCAGGGTACCTCATTCAATGCAAATCTTCTTTAAGGTGCACCATGACTCAAGAGCTTTGCTGTCTTTGCCAGTTTTCTACAGCCTCCAGACTCTTTCTAAGCTGCAGAGGACGGTAGCAAGCCTACAGGACTAGCCTAGGGAAGGTGCCCCACTGGACCTGTTGTTTGCGAACAGAGAAGGACCCGAGGGTGATGTCATGGTTGGAGGCTGCCCTGGGCACAGCGATCATGAAATAGTAAGTCTTTGCTTCTCACAAAAGTAAGGATGGGGGTTAATAGAACTGCCACCTTGGACTTCCAGAGGGCTGACTGTGGCCTGTTTAGGAGCCTGGTTGACAGAGACCCTTGTGAGAGAGTCTAGAAGGGCAAAGGAGTCCAGGGAGGCTGGATGAGCTCCAAGAAGGACATCTTAAAGGTGTAGGAGTAGGCCATCCCCTTGTGCTAAAAGACAAGCTGATGGAGAAGATTAGGTTTGATGAAGCTTTTGAGCAATCTAATCCAGTTAAAGGTGTCCTTGCTTACTGCAGGGGGTTGGACTTGATGGCTTTTAAAGGTGGTTCAGTGATTCTGAGATGGGCAGGGAGCTGGAACTCAATGGTCCTCAGTTAGCAAGGTGCAGGAAAACCTCTGTGGTGCCGCTTTTGGAGAGTTTGTCCTTGGAAATAGTGGCAAGAGAAGCTGCCTTTCTCATGGTGTAGAAGAAGACTGTGCAGACATGTGTGTACTTTCCATCTTATGCCAGAAAATCTAGATGCCAGCCACAGATCTGGAGCCTTCCAGATCTCTCCTGGTAGATCAGTGGCCAGCTTTTCCTGGGTGTCTCCTTGTAGTAAGACTAGTATCCATTCCCTTTCCATGCCACCCGCAGCCAAGCCCTCCCTTTCATGCTTACCTGTTTCCCTCTACAAGAAGATCTGCTCTCCAGCTTCAGGTCAGTCCCCTCCTGTCCCCAGGAGCCAGGTTAAACAGCAGCAGTGACGCACAGCTGTACTGAAAACACCTGCAAAGACAGCCTGGCTTTCAGAAAGACATAAAGATGATTCCAAAAGGAAAAGGGCCCCAAAATGGCCTTGGTTCACAGCCCAGAAGCAGAACTTAATGTGTTACTGTGGTGACAGCGCCCAGCAATGTTTGAGTCGTGACAGGAGCCATCACTCAGCATCTCATACTGGCAAAAAAGAAATGAGCTGCTCTTCTGCTGTACTGCCCAGTCAGCTGTAAGAGAAAGAAATGCTGAGGACTAGAGTAAAATTATGTCTACCTGGTATTGCAGGTGCAGCTTGCAGTTGTGGGACAACTGTCCTGCAGTGCCCAGCTCATCCTGAGGCTTCCTGCCTGTGCCCTCAGGTACGGGCGAGCTGCTGGACTTCCATCTTACAGGGTGGTTGGCTCTCAATGTTAAAAATTGTCCTGGAGACCTCCTCACCTGAAATGTCAAAGGCATGTTTTAACAGAAAGGACCCTGATCTTGTCATTGCCTGGTGCTGGGGATGTCGCATAGCTCTGTTCTCTCCCAGTCCTCCCAGTCTGATCCCAGGGCTGACAGACATCACTCACCTCCTGGAGCTTTTGCAGCAAGGATACAGAACTAGAAATTGGTTGCAAAATGCTCAGCAAGGGAAATATTTTGAGAAAGGCTAAAAACAGAGCTCTGACCCTGCTTCGTTATATATAGCAAGGTCCATACGTGCACTTACTGGCACTAAGACATCCTTGCAATGTGTGCAGAGAGGGGGTAGCTGAAAGGGCAAAACTGCTGCCAGACAGCCCAGAAACAGCTGCTCCCAAGGGCAGAGGGGCAACAAGTGAGGCTGCCCCACGGGGAGCAGTTGCAGAGTGCAATAAGAAGGCTCGGTGGAAGGTGTAGGCCTTGTGTCTGGGGTGCAGACACCAAGTGCAAGGCCTGTGGCTTGTGGTTAAACAGCTGAGTTGCACAGGACCCAACCCTTTCATATATAATTTTGATCCCAGCGCTTGCTTTGTGGCTTTGCACAAGACTCTCGGTTTCTGCTTAGGCAAGAAAACATTGGCTAGGACAGAGGTCATTTTCAGAAGGAGCCAGGGCAGGTGAGCCGAGCTGGCCAAGGGTGCTTTCCACACCATGTGGCATTATGCCCACCATAAAAGGGTGCTACTTGGGGTGGGATGGTCCGTGTGGCTCAGGAATGGTCTGAGGGTGTGTTGAGCATCTGGTCAGTCAGTGGGTCAGCAAAGTGCCTTGTGTTACCACCATTGTGTATGTTCTGTCCTAAGTCCTGTTGTTAATTCCATCTCCCTGTGCTGTCCCAGTAAATTGTCCTTACCCCAACCCACACGGTTTGCACGAGTGGCTCGAAGGGTTGGGTTAACGACAGATCTGACCAGAGCACATTAAAAAGAAAGTTGTGATGAGTGTTTATAATGTTACATCAGGGATGTAACATTATAAACACATGTAACATCATGGTTCCCACCGGCTCCCCCGGTGGCTAGGGCAGCCGCAGAGCAAGCAGAAAGTCAGCTCTAGCTAGCAGGCATGGCTGAGAAAGGACGAGGTGATGGCCTCTGAACTAAGAGCTTTAGGTCTTTCTCTTCATGACCTTGAAGCTCAAGACCCTCTTCAGGGAGACAGATACAGCCACAGAGCTGCAGCCAGGCATTCTGCAGTGGCCTCTGGCCCTTCATGATGTGCAGGAGTCAGGTTTGTTCCCAGAAACAAATCAGGTAGAGCAAGGACTGGACACAAGTCTTCATTTTTGCCCCTCCAAAGGTTAACACTCTGCCTGATAGGTTAAACCAGCACAAAAATGCCATTTTTTTCTTAATGTTGCTATGAGGTCTATTCTAGAAGACCTGGACTGAAGACAGTTGTGGGTTCAGGCCAGTGTTGTGGGTAGATGACCAGAAAATTAGTATCACTAGCTGAGCATCTATAGGTTTAAGCTGGAGTGATTGTGACACCAAAATATTAGGTACATATTCCTGAAGACATGGTGGGTTATGTTTTGGATTTAGCCCCTCACGAGTAGGAAGTGCTAACATTGAGGTGGATATTTGGCCTTACCTTTGCCCTCTGCACTTGAGTATTGACATGACAAACTCCAATACTTCCACTAAGCATATACCTGAATGTAAAATGCATAAATAAAATATTTTTAAAATAAAGAAATACATAAATAAATTGCAAACTCAGTGTAATTAATTACATTAGTAAGTAACAGCTTCTGGACCCATCTGCTTCTAGGATGCTGTTTTCTGAGGCTTTGCCCAAAACCGAGCAAGTTGTGAGTGTCCTTCTCCTGCACTGTGGCTCCAGGACAACCCTGCCAGTCAGTCTGGGATAACTAAGACCCAGTTCTCTTTAACCACTGTAGCCCCAAGAGGTCTGTAGAGGCCTGAGAGCCATGTTGAAAACTTCTCCACTCAGCTGCACACAAATCTGCTGCACCTTCATGTACCACATACCTGTGTGTGGAGTGGCTTGCTGGGGTAATACAGAATACACCCCTAATATGCAGTAGAATTACCCTTTGTAGGTTATACAGGCAAGGTCCACAGGTCCAGAGAGAGTATGTTCTTACCTGAAGGTTGCACTGATCCATCCTGTCTGAGCTCGGGCTCCCTGTCACACCAGTCCAGAGTAAAGCTGGATGTCCATCGCAAGACGGTCCCGTGCTGAGAGCGCAACACACTTCAAACCTCATTGGCTCCTTGCTGACTATTAGCACCTCCTGGGAGTTGTTTCCCACGACTGGCATCCTATAGGGGAGAAAAGCCCTGGATCAGGCTTGTGGAAGAAGAATTACACCCAACCCCAGCCTGCTTCCCTACAGATAGGACACGGAGGTGTGTCAAGTGCAAACATGGCTATCAGGCACGAGGCTCTTGGTGAAGGAGGGAGGGGGAGCTGTACTTCCCACTCACACACAGACTTTCGCAGAACCAAGAAGAAGCATTAACCACCCCCCTCATCTCATCACAAAAGCCTTTCTGCTGACCCTTGTGCCAGAAGCAAAGGCCCAGTGAGAAAGAGCGGCCTTAGCTCAGCCACCCAGCGCCCTGGCTGTGCTCTGCACTTCTGAAGCCAGTATCTGGTTTTATTGCTAAAGATACAAAGGTGTCTGGGTTCTTACTGTACACAGGGCGTTTTGTTCTTTGCACAGATCAATAATCAGCAAGCAAGCAGAAATCCCTCTTCTAAAAGCCTTTTTGGATCCCCATCTGCTGGAACCCGATATGTGAGGAGCTGAGGGTTTATGTATTTGGTCTCCAGGGAATGCTGCACAGAAGGAGAGCTGCTGGCCATTAAATAACAAAGCCGGGTCGCTGGGACACACGGAAAGGATTAACAGGCACCATTTATCTTTTGGATTTTATTTGCTGCCTCCTTGTCCCAGGACAACTACCAGCAAAGGACAACTTGGACTTGATGATCTTAAAGGTCATAGAATCATAGAATCGTAGAATTGTTAAGGCTGGAAATGACCCCTAAGATCATCCAGTCCAACCATTAACCTACCGCCACCAAGTCTACCCTTAGACCATGTCCTCAAGCACTGCATCTACCCGTCTTTTAAACACCTCAAGAGATGGGGACTCAACCACCTCCCTGGGTAGACTGTTCCAATGCTTGATGACTCTCTCAGTACAGAAGTTCTTCCTAATATCCAACCTAAATTTTCCCCGGCGCAACTTGAGGCCATTACCTCGAGTTCTGTCACCTGTTACTGGGGAGAAGAGACCAACCCCGACCTCACTGCAACCTCCTTTCAGGTAGTTGTAGAGAGCAATAAGGTCTCCCCTCAGTCTCCTCTTCTCCAAACTAAACACCCCCAGCTCCCTCAGCCTCCTCGTAGGGCCTGTTCTCCAGACCCTTCACCATCCTCATTGCCCTTCTCTGGACATGCTCCAGCACCTCAACGTCCTTCTTGAAGTGAGAGGCCCAAAACTGAACACAGTACTCAAGGTGAGGCCTCACCAGTGCAGAATACAGGGGGATAATCACCTCCCTGGTCCTGCTGGCCACACCGTACTAGAATGACTAGGTTGGTCTTTTCCAACCTAGTCATTCTGTGGTGCTGTGTCTTACCTTTGCTCCAATACAGCTTCACAGAAAGCGTGGGGAGCACAAGGAGGGGGGCTCAATGCAGGCTCGGTGGTGACTGAGGGCAGAACAGGTAACAGAGGACACTCATTCCATGGTGCCCATATGCAAGGCAAGACTCCCAAGGGCCAGCCTGTCCTTCCAAGTTCTTCCACAGCCTGGCACCTCCAAGCCTCATTTTCCTCACTCCATCACCCATGGCATCCCTAGGATCTAAAGCAGTACCAGCTTCTGCAGCTTGCCACGCTCAGCACTGCTCAGCATCCACAAAGCCCCACCGTGTCCAAGGACCTGTAGCAATGACTTGTTTTCCTCTAGTTTTATGCTATTTTTTTTCTGTCTCACTCTCCTGGTTTTTGAGTTAATTTTCACAAGGAGATGGGTGGAGACAAAGACAGGACAGCTGACCCAAGCTACCCAAAGGGATATTGGATACCAGATGACATTGTGCTCCACTTCTCCTTCCCATTCCAAGGCTGGATGGTGCTGAGCTGCCAGCTGCAGTTAAACCCCGACAGCCCTTTTTGGTGTCTGTGGGGCACAAAGGGTTGAGGTAATGTCCCATGTGACCAGATGTTACAACAAAGTTGTTATATGCATTTAATGTATTAATTAAATAGCCACTGGCCACAATGGAGTTTTGTTTGTTCATGTGGTTGTGCTACTAAACCCTTACTTGCTGTGTGCGCTCCCTGCAGCACTGTTTATCACCTCAGGGAGAGGGATGAGGGAAGTCAAGCAGCTAGGATCCATGTCTAGAGAAGGGACATTGACAAGGTGATTGGGAAGAAGCCACAAGCCCTCAGCCTCTGGAAAGGACTTGTGTCAAGCATGAGGGAAAAGGTTGGACTAGATGATCTTTCGAGGTCCCTTCCAACTCCTAAAGTTCTGTGATTTTGTATCCACCCTTTCAGTGAAGATGCTGTATGTTGTCCAGGCTAGTGGACCACCAAGGAGACAGGGAATTAGCCATGTGGGAGATGGTTTGGCATGACCTGGGCAATGTGCACGGACAGATCCTGCTGAAGTCCAGTGCACACGGACTTATGTGGTGGGAGTACAAAGCGCACCATCATCCTGTGCAGTATGTATTGGCAGTAATGGGCTGGTGAAGTGAGCAGACACTAACAGCAGATGAAGTGGCTCATCCACTCTGGCAATATGAATAAAGTCTCTTCTCCTCCCTCATCTCAGCTGTGGAGAAACTATCCCGGTAGGTCCAGCACCCACCTGAATGGACCAGTATCTCAGCTATTAGACATAAGTGTTCCTCTGATCTAGAGAGAGGATACAGAGGGTACACACTATGCAGCACCCTATGGCTTTATCTGCATGGCCACATAAGGGACATGAGGAAGTGGGATGGCAAACCTACCTCGACCCCGGAGACACAAGCACATGAGCTGCAAGTTGAAACAATCACAAAAGAGAAAAATGCCGCTCCAGTTTTCAGTGGTCAGTTCCCAGCCAGAGTAGAAGGGCTCTTGAAGGGGCTTCTAAGTAATTTTTACCAGAAGTGAGTAACAAATGCAATGACCAATGTCTACAGCCAGATGGATGGCACTGACATCCACAAACCGGCTTTATTCACCTTCTCCTTCAGCAGTTTCTGCAACTTGTCATCCAGGACTCCGTACAGCATGCTAATTGTCACCTACCAGCAGATGCAGAGACCAGAGGTCATTTTCCACACACTTGTTAGCCACCAAAGTGCCATAAAGTCCCACTTCTAAAACCTCAGTGGCATTTCAGTTTGAGGACTGCCTCTGAGAGCCTTGCCCGCCCCCGCACTGCAGCCAGTGCTGGAGACTGTGGTTTCACCTGCGTTTTCAATGCAACGTGTAGCATGGGCGCACAGGTGCACAAGGCACGTTGGGGATCATACATGGCTTTGTGCTGCTTGGGGCACACACAGATTTACACCCAGAAACACGGGGAAACCTGCGTGCAAGGGCATCGTGTTTCCACACCGCACGTGGAGCTGTGCGTGTGGCTCGGGTAAATATTGACGCAACGGTTTTTCTCCGCGGTTCGGTCTGGCCACAGTAGCCCCAGACTACAAGAAGTCTTTGTGTTGAGCTGGCAGCTCTCCCTCCAGCGGGGAGAGGGGGAGGGGGGGGGCAGCTGAGTCAACTCCAGCAGCACAGCCACCCTGCAGCAGTGCTGGGCTGGAAGCAGCTCTCGGCATCCGCATCTTCTCTCCCAGAGCTACTTGTCCAGCCTGTCTTTTAGTGCACGCATGGGGCAGTCGTCTTCTTTGGCAGACAAGCCCTGTGCCACAAGGTGTGTGTTTGTGTGGGTGTTGGGGAGTGTTTGCAGGTGGCCAGAGCATCTCCAAGGAGCTGTAAGGCAGTGAGAGCAGCTGTGGCTGGGATGGGATTAACAATGCTAGATGAGCCACACAGAAAAGGTCAGAGCTCTTCCTGAGCTTTAATCAGGTTAAAGCATCCCCAAAGGCAGTTGGGGTGAAGCCACGCTGGCCTTAGATGTCTGCACTGAAAGACTTTAACCAGAGCTGTGGCCCCACAGCTTGTGAGTCCTGAGGACAGGCAAGTGCTAGTGCTGCAGGCTGCTCCCGCGCTCGCACACAGCCTCGCTCGAGAGGTCAGGTCCTCCCGCCTCTAGCCAACAAGTGAGCCCTGACGCTTCCCCATTATGGCATCATTAAATAAAAAGTCTGAACAATGTTTTTTCTCGAGTCTGAAGCCTCTGACAGAGGCGCTTGAACAGTTTTTACAGGAGCTACTGAAGAGGTTACCTCAGTCCACTGTCCCCGCTGATGTGCGTTCTCTTCCAGCCCTCTGCCTTCGCACCAGGCTCTCTTCACTGGGCCTGAAATCAATGGCAGCTCTTGGATTTATCAGAGAAAGAGGCAAAAGCAATGCCCTCCTGAAAACAGCTCGCTCTCTGGTGAAAGAAACAAAAGCCAAGCATTGAAAATGTGAGTTTAGCTGTCACTTGGGCATCTCCCACTGCCCTTCTGCCTGAGAGCTCCAGAATGGTCCACCATTCTCCCTGCCTCACCAGTGCCCTTCCCAGCAGCGCTTCCTCACGGGGCTGGCACAACCCCAGAGTGACAAGGGCGATGCCCTCACCCACCCCAACGGCAGAAGGGCAGCATCAGGCCGCTGAGCTGTGCCTCCCACAGAGGTAAAATTGTTTCCAGTTTGAATCAAAAAAGTATTTAAGCTGGGGGAGGGAGGGAGGAAATCAACACAGTGGAAAAAAATCAGCATGCAAATTCCTGGCCAATAAAAACCCCACACCGTTTTGACAGGAAATGTTTACCCATTAATATCTTTAATGGGTTCTTCCTGCGTGCCGTGGCACTCAGATGTAGGAGGAGAGATCCCCACAATGAACCCAGCTCAGTGCAGAGATTTTCTCAGGCACCCACAAAGTGAAGCACGTGGAAGGCCTGATTCTGGCGGCAGCTGTGTCTGGGGAACCATGAAATGAAACTGGGGATGGGGAGAGAAGCCTCACCCCACTCCAGATTGCCAGCATTCCTCACCCAGGCAGCCTACATGATGGTCCCACTGTGCCAGGTATAATGGAAACAGCTGCCCAATGCACGTGGTGGCTGGGACCCAGAGCTGCCAGAGCTGCTTTCAGATCAGCACCACCAACAAACAAGAGATAGTAAAAATAACACTTACTTTGAGGATTGTGATGTACTCCACAAGCTGCTAAGGAGGCCAAGCCAGCCACACTGTCCCATCAGGCTGGAGCGCCATGGAAAGCGCGAATCTGCTGGGGTTGCCGAGCCCGGCTGCTTGGCCATCCATCAGAGCTGGGAGCACTGGGAAGGCTGGGGAGCAGCAGGGTAAACATGGAGTGACGGCCTTCTGGGCCGTTGCTTTGCTTCGGCGTGACGGCGAAACACAACGCGGCGCTGGGAAGAGGAGCTCTGCTCTGCTGGCTCAGCGCTGCTTCCTCAGGGCACATTTTGTTCAGCTGGGAACACCAACAAACCAGAGTGTCACGAAACAAGATGTACTTGGGGAAGACTGAGCTAAACATTGTGTCAACCCTGTTTGTGTTGTGAGGAACACAGCCCGAAGAGGTAGCTTTCTGTGGGCCTGGCAGCACACGCTCCTTTAGCAACCCCAAACTGGTGTTTCGTGGGGACATGACAGCAGGAGGTGTGAGAAAATAGTCCCCAAAGGTCCTCAGTCCTGCCTTCATTCTACACGTGCCCTGATGACTTCCAGGGAATGAACTGGAGCATCCCGGGAGGAGCTTGGCACGTAGCTCCTGCTCTGCAGCAAGCCCAGTGAAGGCCAGAGCAGCCAGCTCACTGCAGTGTGACCTTTAGGTGGGTTTTCCTTATGCCATCCAGCTCCAGCACAGTCTTAAGATGTTCACAGAGGACATGGCAGTGTGAAGTCCAACTCTTAAGGATGGGCAGGTTCTGGAGGGCTCCCAAAACCCAGTGGATGGACAAAGGAGCATTTCCTTGCTCTAACAGCATTTGGGTGTTGGGTTTTTAAAATTAGAACAGTGTTTCAAGAAAAATTAAATTAACCCTGAAGGCCCTGTCAGAGGAGTGCAAAGAGATCTTGGAGGAGTGGCTGCAGGCTGAAAGGCAGCAAGACCTCCCAGCCCTAGGGGGTTCCGCTTGGAACCCTGTCCCCAGGAACCTGTGACTACAGCCACCTTCCTCTTCAGCCTGCCTCCCACTCAGATGGCCCAGCTCACCCAGGGAGGGTGACCATCCATCACCTTCCTCTGAGGCCGGGTGACTCTGCTAAAGCACAAAGAAACCACAAGCATAAGTCTCCTGGGGGAGCTGAGCAAGGCAGGTGGCCTTGGAAAGTCCTGAGCAGGAGGGCTCAGCAACACTGGGACCCACTCCTGTTTCACTGCCTCATCCAAGCTCACAAGATAAGCAGCAGGAAACCTGTCAAGCTACAAAGATCAGCCAAGCCCTTGCACACATGCTTCTTGCAGGGGAGTTGGACTAGATGACCTCTGGGAGTCCCTTCCAACTCTAGCTATTCTATGATTCTATGATTCTATGTGTGACCTCGTGTGTGTAGGTAGCAGGGGTGTCACACAGTGAGGAGAGCTTCCAGCCCACTGTGCAGCAGCTGGGAACACACTCAATAAAAATGGGTGCTGCACATTTGGTAACAGCGGGGAAAAGCACAATCCCGGCTTCTCACACGCAATCCCAGTCTACTTGTTGTTGTTGTCTGGGCTCCAGCAAGAAACCCCGAGCCAAATTCTTGGGTGATTTATTCCTCACTTAGTATAATTCCATGTACTGAGTGGAGTTACTTAGTCACTGCAAAATGTGCCCCAGTTCTTTTTATTTGGACATTTATTCTACTTTGGTAACCTCGTCCCCTGAGATGTTAACCCTACTGCCTATTCTCTCTAGCAGTACCAACACGGCTTTTAGGAAGGAGCCATGAGCTGGCACTCCTGCTTTATTTAGATATGTTCTAAAGGTGGTGCTCACTTGAAGATCAGTCTCCAAGTGCCTGTGCAGGAATGAAGCACAGGGTAGGAGAGAAGGCACCCATCCACAGGGACCATGGACACGGGAAGCAAGCCCAGAAATCATCGCTTTCTGCTTTTCTCATATTGCCTTATTCTTGAGCGTTTGCTCAAGTCTCCATTCAGCCAGAAAGTCCAAACTTTCTAGCGAGCTTCCTTCAGCCAGTGTGTTTGCAGAAGTTTATAGCAGAAGCTTCCAGCCTGTTACAAGCCATTCTTCAAAATCTTTTTTAAAGCACGTCTTATTATCGTTTCACATTTAACATCTCAGCATTTATGATCCTTTCTGTTTTCCCCCTTTGGACATGACTTACACTTTTCAAAGGTTATCTTTTTACCTCTAATAATATTCTTTAGTCTACTATTTAACTATGCTAGCTATTTTTATTCTTTTCAAACAGGCTTTCTGGTAGTTAAATTTATCATGGACTCCTAAAATCCAGAGCCTGGACATCTGCAAGGCTTTTTTAGTCCTTTGACTTCTTATAACTTTCATCCTCAAAGCTAAGGCTTTACTGTAGAGGATGGGGAAGGAAGTTTCACCCTACAGAGCCATGGAATTTGAATGCCTGATTATGTCTATTGCAAAGTGCCTCCTCACTGTACCTGTATACTCCTTGAGCTAACTCAAGAGCTCTTCAAAGTCTGTAGGACTTGCTGCTTTAGGGAGCACTGCTTACATACAAAAACACAGCATCACCATCGGTCCCTTTTCTAATATTTATCCTGTTGGCATGAGGCTGGGTTAAATGTCTCGTTACTGCTTTGTCTGCTACCTTTGTACCCTGCATAGCTCATCCTCTACTGCATCCCCTCTGGGGGCTCTGTATCACCACCCAAGTCACATACTGATCCTACACATCTCCACCTGCAAGGGCATGGTGGGACTTGGCTGGTGCTGTTCACTTAGCTATGTTGTTTAGCTCAGGTTTTCTTTCACATAAAGGTTTACTCCTCTCCTGGTTGATCTATATTCCTTCTATGTCCTTTTGGTCACCACTTTTCCACAAGGTCTTGAAGCAACCACATTTTGGCTCAGACATGATGCCTCCCTCTTCTCTTAGATGTTCACGTGAAGCTCTCCTTCCTCCCCGATCCAGACTCACACTCATGCTGACAAAATACACCCCTCCCTGCTGTAGAAACACCATGGGATCCCTGCATAGCACAAGGAGGAGAGCCACCAGGCTCAGGTCTTCAAGCAAGGGCATTAGACATCCAAGAAGGCCATGTGCAAGCTTGGTAATGCATAAATACCATTGACTAACCTTCTCAGTCTGAAATCCTAGTGCGGTGCACCAACAAATGGCAGAACACTTTTTTCTCCTCAGTTCCCAAATGTATCTGCTGGGCAGCAGAAAACGTGTGTGACCAGGTGCCTTTGGTCAGCCAGGTTGCCCACAGCCTCCGATTGGTGACATGCAGAGTCAGGACTGGAGGAGCTTGGGCCCTGGGGAGGGCTCTCCAGGAGAGTAAACCCTCCTCTTTGGCACAGGTGACCTCACCACACAGCTGTGGCTTTTATAAACATCCCTTTTCTGGGGCTTTGTCCTCTGAATAAATCCAAGTCCTCTCCATTCACCAAACAAATGCATCTCCTGTGGCTGCAAAGCAACAGACCTCCATCTGCAGGGATTAAGGAATCAAGCCTCATCAACAAGCGGTATTGGGTTGACAGTTGGACTTGATGAACTTAGAGGTCTTTTACAAGCTTAATGATCCTATCATTCTGTTCTGTGTTTCTACCAGTTCCCAGTCTCTTGCAGGAGCTCCAGACAGGAGCATCTTGGGGCCACACAGAGCATAGACAGGAGTTTAGGAACAGCACTCTCTCCCCTAACTTTCCATCTCTCCCTTCAAGCACAAGACCCTTTTCTGTCCCCTGAATGAGCAGTAAACCCCAGAGGTCCTGACTGCCAGCACACCTGCTCTGAGCCCAGGAGCACCTTCGTGTCAGAAGCTAAGCAGAAGCCTCAGTGATCCTGCCACCTCCCCTGTGCTGCTCTCTAGCTTCATCTGTATGGTGAAAAACACATACGGACACTTTATCCAGGGGTAAACACATGCACGGACAGTCATAAAATTAATAAATAAACCCCTAAAACTGGTGGCCTGGTTATTTTGGGTTGATTTTCTGGGAAAAGGAGGAGCTGGTTGATAACTCTCACATTTATTTTGGGAAACAAACAAAGAATGTAACATTAAAATGTCAATATGTTTCAGAACCAGAAAAAGCAGACAAAACTTCATTTCATTGGATCCCAAGGGTACATAAACTCAAGGATACCACTAATGGAAGTTGATTAAAAACAGGCTCTTCTGTTTGCCTTCTTAGGCAGGCGGGTCACATCCAATTTCGCTCTGAGGTTGGGTATTTTTGTCTTCTTTCTTTCGTTCTTTCTTTCCTTCCTGCCTCTCCACTCTCCCCCCACCATTTGGTTCTGCTCCAGCTCCATTCCCAGACAACTCGGCTTTAGCTGCCTCTGTGCCAAGGCATAGAGCTGTGTCCTTCCAGTTTTCAGCACTCCTGTGTCTTTCCACTCCTTCAAGACACGACCATCTAGACTTCCCCCAAAGCACAGAGTACCTTGGAGCTTGGTACCATGACACCACACCCCCATCTCTGAGAAGAGATAAATGCTGGCTACATATGCACCGCTGCCATACGGTTGAAATGCATCCAGCTCAGATGGACAGCATAATGCTTAACAGTAAGCACGACCTGTAACCCATCTTCCTGATGCTGCTTTACTTCTGTCTGCTTTTACTTCAGGAATGGTGGAAGCCCCTGCTCCCTCACTGAATTTCCCCTGAAAGGTTCAAGTCCGCAGAGAGCAGGCGCTCTCAGACACTGGAGGGTGTTGTGAAAAGAGACTGAAACGGATCTGTAACGATCACGGTCAGGACCTCCAAATACTTCTCAAAGGGAAAACACTGACTTGCCAGAACCCAAGATTAAAAGTAACAAGCACATAAACATCCTTCACATGGCTTTGTATTAGCCAAGAGCTGTTTTACAAGTGAGCTGTGTTCTCTCCCTCCTCTCCCTTCTCACCAGTCCCCTTCCCTCCTGCCCAAGAAAGGTCATTTTCTTCACAGGGAAGGGAAAAAAAAAATCTTCCACAACAACAGGGCCTTAAATCAAGCCAAGGAAGAAAACTTCCCTTTCACCATCTCCTAATAAATAACCTCAACCTCTTCAATGCAAATATTTCCAAACAAAGAATCTCTGTTCGAGACAGAGCCATAAATTATCACGGTAGATCTTGTTTTGTTTGAAATCGGACCCAGGCAAACCTCGGTTTGGTTTCAAAGAAAGTCTTCTACACTGTCATATCAGTATGGACTCATGGAGGACCCGAAGGAAAGCCCTCTTCCCTCTTGCTCCAGCTCTCCCAGCCTCTCCCTATCGCTATTGCTGGCTCCTGCTCTGTCAGGGAGCAGAGAATAGATGCCCAGCCAGATGGATGCCCACCAGCCACATGGCTCCCACAGCACAGAGGTTGTGTGAAGCCTCAGGGTATCCTGGCCATGACAGAGCAGGGGAGCAATGGCTCAGACATTTTTAAGCTGGCCCAGAAACACTCGTGGGAGCATCAGCAAATAGCAGAAATTCTCAAGGGGCAAACCCAGATAACTCCAGAGTACAAGTGGACCACAGTCAGTCTGACACCAGTGCAGCCAAAATCAGGATCTGGCCCTATATGATTTATAACGTACCATGACATTTGCTAAGACCACAGTCATTAAGTGCATAACTGCCAAGTTCACACGTTTAATAGACTTAAAGCTAATGCTCTGGCACAAGAAACAGTTAACACATCTCTGACACCATAGTGACTGGTTATGCAGGAAGTATTTCTGTCTCCTCTGATGCCAGTTAAACTAATTGCACCGTGAATTAAATATCTGGGCATGCTTTGCTCTACAGTCAAGAGCTGGGCTGCTCCTTTAGCAGCACTCTAGACTAGAGAGGCCAGGCACAGGAACACACACGTGCACGTGTGTAATAAGATGCTGTTTGGGAATGAATTCATTCCACGATGAATTAGTTCCCACTAGTTCAGCCACCTGAGCTCAGGCAGCTACTCAACTGGAAGTGAAAGAGCATGTACCACTTCTGGATGAAGCCTATGGGGCTGAGCTGGCAACCTCCCTGCAGTGTGCAGTGCCCTCCTACTTCAGGAGGTGAGCTCCCCTCGCACACGTTACTACCAGACACCGGATTATTTTCTGCTCGGGATGTAATCTTGCATCTTTACAGCTTAAAAAAATACAGTTTGGAGCCAGGCTTGATCAAGTGCTGTGCAGAGCTTGCACACTCTATTACAGATGGCTGTGGGAAGCTAAATCCCAGATCTAGGGCACTGGTGCATCACTGCACAGGCAGTCTGAGCTCTGCTCAGGGATTTCAGGCTACCTGCACCTCCCTGACAGACTTTATGCCCCCATGGAAATGCAAGTCCCGTGTGCATCTTGCACATATACAAAAGACAGCTCAGGCTGAACCATGTCACAGGAGCTGACGTTCAAACAAGGCCAGATGCAACCTGGAGAATCATGCTGATCTCTTCTCTGGTGGTGGCTTCAATAGCCTACACCAAAGAGACTACTCCATGGGGACTGAGGTCCACACATGCACTGTGCACTGCCAGGGAGCTACAACCCCTTGGAGAGCAGCCCACAAGTCACCAGCACTACTGACATTCAAAAAACCCAGGGCAGTGTCCACTGTCCCTCCTCCTGCAGGACCAGACCCACAGCACTGGTAAGGGTCAGGAGTCGCCTCATCATTTGCCACCTCCTAAACATGCACTCTCGGGATCCCAGTACAGAAACCTGCAGTGATTACAAGCACCTTCTGATAGCAGCTCCATTCTGAAGTGTCCCCAGGGAGTCACAGGAAACCCAGCGATGAGAGAAGTCATCCAGCAGCAGGAGTGGTGAACACACAGCTAGGAGACCAGTCTGTCTTCAGTCTGGGAGGTGGACACTAAATTCCAACCAGAAATCCTCTGCTAATTACTATGTCAAATTTAACTGAAATTTTTTTGGGGGAAAAAAAAGCAGAAAAACCTTGTCCATAAGCTTCACAGAGGTGCCAGGAAAGCAATGGCACCACACCATTCAGATGCCCTCTATGCTTCATTGTGAGGCACAGAGGCACAGATCCACGGTGTCAGCACGGCTTTACACCAACACAGCACTTCAACATGAACACGGGTGGGGGGAATTGCTGAAGAGCCTGAGGGGAACGGGACAGAAAACAGGAGGAGAATAAAAGAGTCACTTTAATGTTCAAGCCTGTACTCATCTCACCGGGCGCTCCTCTCGCCGCAGAGGACAGGATGATTTACACAGGAGGCGACACAAGAGTAAATTGCTGGTCCCATTAAAGGCAAAGGCTGCTGTGTGATTTCATGTGATTTGGAGAAACAGGGCTGCAGGCACTGTTTCAGAGCAACCCTGGGGTGCTCAGCTTCCCTCTGTCCGAGACCTGGCCTGCTGCACCATGAGCATTTGGCTCCCAGCTCCGTCCTGTGCAGACGTAGGATGCTCGTGCCTCCTCACTGCCGCCCTGAACACCACTGTTAGTGGCATCTGCTGGATGTTTTTAAGCTGTGAATTGCTGAAGGGAAGTGTACAACCTCAAGCCTGGGTAGTGGGGTGATGAAACCCCACTGATGTAGTCATTACCCTCGGTAAAGTCAATTTAATAAGTCTTCCCACAATCCTTATGGGATAGATATCTGTGATGCTAAAAACCATTGCAAGAGAAACTTCAAAATTAGCAGGACAGGAAGACTGGACACAAGGTTTATTTTTCCAGCTGCATTCAAGAGGGCCTCTCCAGGGCAGAGATAAAACACCCTAGCTTTTCCCCCTTTTGCCTCGATGGTAACTGTGGGGAAGATAAACACTAGCCTATCTTTAGCACTCGTATCTCCATGTTATTCACTCTGAGAAGGAGCAGAAAAACGTTAACAAAAAACAGTTGAAGACAAACTTACTTACAACAGCCTAACCACTGGAAAATGGCTTTTCCTCAAATCATATTGTGCTCCAGTGGATTCTCAGACCTTCTTTGTTCTCTGTGTTAGCATCCATGTTTGTCTCTTGCAACAGCAAAAGGGAATACTGCTATTTTCCCCCTTTGGGGTAGCGGGTACCCGATGCTCCGCTGCTGACCGGCACAGCCCAGCCTCCTGTGCCCCCTGCAGCAGAGCAGCTCTGCTGCATGCTAAAGCAGGGATGGGAAGGGTGATAGTAAATGGCTTGCTATTAATCCCAGCTGCTACACAGAAACAGAGAGCAGGGGAGACAATCATGCTCTCAGCCTCTTGAAAGTACCCCATACTTTGTGCACTTGTAGCAGAGCTGAAAGTAAAGCACAACTGAAAAGGAGCCTGAAACCTGTGGTACAGGGAGGATGCTGTACAACCTCCTGAAATCTTAGGGAGCATCTTAGCTCTCTCTGAAATCTTAGCTCTCTGTGAACGTTATGCAACATTTAGGCACGCAGCTACAGAGTTCCCATAGATGTTTCAAACCCTTTCACAAACTCAAAACTCCCAGATTTCTAACAGCACTAAGAGCTTGTTGAGGAAAATAAACCCAGCTGCTAGTAGCCAATTGTTCCATACTAAGTCCAGTTTGCCTGGCTGAAAGCTGTTCTGGGGGGTCAAGCCGCTCTGCTTTGTACGCAAGATGTTGTGGATGTGCTGCATCTGCACAGAAAGCAGCCAACAGCCTAACGGCAAAGGGAGATGAGCTGTTTCACAGACTTTGTGCAGGGGGGGAGGTGGGGGGAGGATGTTTGAAATGCCTTTTACAAGGGGGTGGGGTCAGAGCCCAGACCTGCTTCCTTACCTGCCGAATTGCATGAATGACCCTCCCCTGATGCTGTAGGTCAGCTCGCTCTCCTGCTGCAAGGGATTTTTAAAAACTTTTCCTTGTAGTTACGAAAGCTGAGGGAGGACCTATCCAAAACCAAGCACCCCTCCTCCCAATTTTCCTCAGCATTAAACCAGAGATACACAGGCTTCAGTTGTGCCACCGGGTTCTTCACACAGCTCGTCTGCTGCACTTCAGTGGCCAGCAGGTACAGTCCGCGGCTGCCAGCTCTAACTAGGTGCCCTGTTCTCCATCTGCATCTTTTCCTTCTGCTCCAGCCCTTACCTCCCCCGATAAGCCCGCGGCACACTCTTTATCCCTGTTTGTCAGTACAATTGCACTTCAAAGCAGCACATAAGAAAAGCTGTAACCCTCCAGAAAACCTTACCACAGCTACTTCGAGGCTACAGCTCATTATCCTAATAGCAACCGGGTAGTTTGAACAGCCTGAGGCTTGCCTCTAAGGAAGATGCTCCCACGGGATTACATTATCAGCACAGCATTATTTCAAGAGAATGGAGAAAATACAGGGGAAAAGATTATCAGTCCAGGAATTTGCTTTTCCTTCTGTAAGGAGCTTCAGATGCTCAACAGCACATGCCCTGTGGGCACAGAAAATCTTACACGCACAGCCCGCATAACTTCACTCCCATACCACATCAAAACACTCTTGCTTTTCAACTCCAAGGTAAGCATGTCCACACAGTACCACCTGCTATCTTAAGTTAAACTGCATTATACCCAAGTACCAAACATCTCTGCAGCACAAAGCAACTTACAGGTCAGAAGGGGAAAAGAAACAAAACCAACTTGGATGAGGACAGAAAGTATACACACGCTTCTGTGAACGCCACGGGCTTGCCCAGTTGCATTAAAGGTTCTTGGACACAACCGGTTTTAGCACTCCTTAAACATAACTCAAGTGAGCGCGAATATCTCAGATAAGAAAATAAAACTGTCTAAAATCAGCCTCCCGGCTCTTGTTTCATTAGCATGTACCTGCCAGTACAGATTGCGGCATCTGGCTGAGCAGCATCCCCGAGGAAAGCCTTGACGCCTCTACACGAGCTGTCGGCAGCCCTCGGATCCCTTTAGTCTTCCGAGGGGCAAAGGAAGGTGGCAGAGGACAGTTAGAAATAAGGACAGCCCGGTATGTACTGTGCAAATATATCAGATTTTATTACTCTCTTATGGAAATAATAACAGACATTCAGGTAGAAACATATTAAATTAATGCAGTCAACAGTTTAAATGCAAAAATAAATATAAAGTCCCGCAGCTCAATGCATCTAAAACAGCTCATTTCTTCTAACGAATAGAAAAGATAATTAATTTTTTTTTTTTTGGTCTTTTAAACGGAGAGTTTCATACAATCAAATAGAAACGAAGGTACAAGCGCTTTCCTAGAAAACATCCCAACCCGGCTGCCCGCCCCGGGCGCTCCTCGGCCGGCAGCTCCCTGCAGCCCAGTCCGTGCCGCCGTGCCGAGCCGTGCCGTGCCCANGAGCCGGCCCGGGCCGGCCCGTCCCGTCCCGAGCCGTGCCCCGCCGCCCTCAGAGGGCCGAGTCCGAGTCGCTGGAGTCGAGGCTGTTGCGGAGGCGGCAGCTGCCGAGGCGGTCCCGCTGGAGGCTGAGGTTCTGCGTGCTCCGCCGCAGGCACTCCAGCGACTGCAGGAAGGACTTCTTGGCCTTCTCCTCCTCCATGGGGGACACCCCCTCCTCCTCCACCTCCTGGATCTCGTCGAAAGTCACCGGCTGCGTCTTGAAGCGCGACTGCCGCGGCCGCCGCAGCTTGCCCTTGGGAGCCTTGGCGGGCCGGGCGGGCGGGTGGAACTCCTCGGCCACGCAGACGAAGTGGGGCATCACCGCCTGGTAGCTGGAGCAGATGCCCATCAGCTCGGTCGGCTTCGCA
>VXBZ01006988.1:168879-186471 GCA_013399135.1 Heliornis fulica | reverse complement strand
CGCCAGCTTTCGGCAAAGCAACACCCCAAACCCGAACACCCCGTAACGCTGCCGTGACCCGCTGTAAGCTCCAGCCATCACACGGGATGCTCCCAGACAAGAAACCATCAGCAACCGCGGGTCAAGTAGGGACTCAAGACACTGCGAGCTCGTTCCCGATTCTGCCACCTCTAATGTAGTTTAAGTGACTACGTTTTGTTCCATTTTTAAAAGGGATCCGGAGATTTTTCCATTCCCCCCACCCCGTGGGCTCGGTAATGCCTCTTTGTTATGATGCAGAGTTGGATCCTCGGATAAAAACCAGCACATAAGTATTACTGAGCTGAAACAATAGCTTGCAAATTACTGACTGCTGGGACCACGATTTGGAGCTGTGCGTGCAAAGGAGTCTCGGTGATGGAAAAACCCAACGGCGCAAGACAAACATGATAGGAATAAGAAAGGAGCTAGAAAGAAGTGGAGTATAAAAGCCTGAGGGAGGAAGAGCCTGGAGTGGTTTGTCCCCTCTTCAGGACTAATGTTAGACTATTCCCATAAAGACAGTCTCCAGTATAACTTCACCCACTCAAAGATATTTCTGAAGCTTGGTTCGGAACCAGGAAGGAAGCAGAGACTTAGCAACAGCATCAGGAACCCTGGTCTGTGCTGGCAAGGGAGGTGCTCAGGGCCCCTACAGCTCGCTGAGCACTTGGTTCTCCCATGCTTGGCGTGCGCTCCCAGCGCGGCACAGCAGCGTACCATCAATCGGCGCTTATCCCAGCAGTCCCATGTCCTGTGGCCGAGCTAGAACTCCTGCAGCTAGCTTCAGTGTCCTGTGTTTTGCTGTAAAACACGTTCTTTGTGCAGAGGTAGACAAGTGCCCCGAGAAAATAATCAGAAGTGTACGTACTGCACAGGTTCTGCGCCACAGCCCGGCACGCGGGAAGGGACGTGATTTTGCGAGTTCGCCGTCAGAAAGTCTCGACTTCATCTTTCAGTAAGAGTCAGGACTGGTTCCCCTCTGGTTTGAACTGGCTTGCTTCAGGACCTGCACTGGAAACAAACGGTTGTAATTGCAGCCCTGTCTCAAGCTCAATAAACAACACAAGAATACGGCTTTGGGAGAAGGGGGGCCGGAGGCACTTGTGTCCAGAAGGCTGGCTGGCTGCTGTGCCCCTTGCCAGCATCAAAGAAACACTACTAGCCTTGGCTTCATGAAGCACCTGAACATGACCTCCCAGCACCTTGGCTCCCCAAGGTAGCTTTAGGGCCAGGTTCAGTCTGAAGCCTTTTTATTGGGAGTTACAATTCCCTTAATAAGGGAACAATTTTCTGTTTGGTCTATCTGAAACATTCTAGCTTGGAAAAGGCTGTGGGTTTTTTACTGTTGATTTTAATGGCTAAATTTAGCCCATAAAGCCCTTGCTGCGACTCCCTCTCCCAGAGCCCCATTTACAACAGTTTTTATTCCCGACAGCTCTGTCCCACAGCACAGCGAGTGCTGAACTGTGTTTCCTCAGCAGAGGCCTCTGAAGAGGACAATTCTGCTGAACAGCTTGTACTCCTGGGGCTGGGCCTGTCTGTTCTGCAGAAGCAAGCTCTGGGTTGACATCGGAGCCTTGTTCTGGCAGTGGAGAAAAGCATCTCACATTCGTATGAAGCAAGGTAAATTTAATCCACTCTAGTCCCAGCCTTAACACAAGAGGATCCAAGGCTCTGCAGAAAAAATGGCTGGTTGACTTGATACCTGGAATCCAACGGATCCATCCTAGTCTGAACTGCCCGTCTGGTTTCGCAAGGAAAGCTCAGGATGAGCTCAGGATGGGCAAACTGGTTTTGCTTCAGGTAGAGTGACCATTTAACTCCCAACTCTGATTACAAAATGCTCGGGAAAATTTCAGTGCTGAGTTGGAACAACATCACCATGGTAATAACTGGGAGGCCTCAAGATTTCATTTGAGACAATTCAGAAAAAATATCCTGTGACATAATCCCCCAAATTAGGTCTGCAATGCGCTAATGTAGAAACTATATTTACTCCAGCAGTGTAAATCATTACACTTTCATCTCGGTTGCTCCCGGTATTGAAATGTGACCTCATGGTATAGCTTACAGAAATTCTCTGCCACGTGGATCACTGGCATGGATTTCTTTCCGGCATAGTACAGGGCTGAAGTCACATTTTACACCAGGGTGCTGCACAGGGGCTGGGGGAGACCTTTCTCTGGGGCTGGGAAAGTTTTAGATGCTGCACGTTTCACCTAAAATACCCGCTTGGCAGCCAGCGGGGCCTCGGGGAGTTAAAATCCCCGTTTCACAGGAGGGGCAACAGCTCCTCTACAAAGTAGTTTATGTCATTGGGTCACTCATGTAACAATGCAAAGGAAATACACAGCCTGTTAATTATTATTCCTCTGGCTGGCTATCAGACTGAATGCCACCAAAGGGAGAGGAGAGAGAAACTTTTCCTTCTGTAGGAAGCTTTCAGAGGGAAGGGTTTCTGCAGAAACCACCTGTAGTTAGGCAGTCCCGGTGCGGATACCTTGAACGCCGTGGATTGTGCCCCGAAACAGAGCAGTGCTGTAACCTGCTTGCAAGTCAGTGGGATGAGCTGCTTCTCAGAGGGGTGTCCTTAACCCATCCCTCCCAAAACCTAGTCGAGAATAAAACCTGCCTCTCACCGTCCTGCCAGGCAGCAGTTTGTCAGTCGCAACACAGCGCCTCGTCATGCACATCATCTCCTCAGCACCCTGCTCCGCGGATTAATTTCTGTGAGGAAGTAGAAAGGAGCAGCAGTTCTTTCTCCAGTATTGTTCACGTCCCAAAATGACCATTTCTAAAATAATAATAAAATAATAATAAAAACATTCAGCTAACCGCAAGCTAACAGACACCAGCTTACAGACAGGAGAGGACGAAGGGAAGAGGCAAGTGGTAACAAGCTATTTCTGAAAGCAGAAGAGAAGTCCTCTCATCTGCTCTCTGGGTGCACACATGTGTGATTGGAACTTGAAATTTCAGTACCTTTCTGAGGGGGGAAACCCAGATTACCCACCAAGGCCCACTCTGAGCCCGCCACATGGAAAAAAGCAAAGGGCTGGTACTTTCTAACTACCCTAACGAAGCAGCAGCATAACACAGCAGTGAAACCTCTCTCAAGCACACACAGATGCATTTACACCAGCGAACTGTTTGACTAATTACTTACAAGGGCCATATGCTGAAGGTTGCCATGTTCCTTTTTGTATGTATTTAGTTAGATGTCATTTATCTTCCTTCCTTCCTGCTTCTAGCTGGGACTTCAGCTGCCTTTCAACACCTTTTTTTTTTTCCTTTAAAAAAAAAAAACATAAAAAGCAAAGCCAGCCCCCAGCAGCTGACAGCATGAGGGTAATCCCCAGCAAGGATCACCCACCCGGATGCTCACAGTCAGGCAGCTAACAGAGCAACACACAGCCAGTGTTTTAAATGCTTGACAAGTCCCCTTAAGTATTTTCTGTTTTTTTTTTTCCTTTAAATCCCTGGGCCATGCCGAGGGTGTCCTACCCAGCAGCACTCACTCAGGGGGATCCGCAGCCAGGTGAGGGATAAGCACTTCTCCCTCTGCAGCAGTCAGGTCTCTGCAGGGATTTAGCTGCAGGACTGGAAGTCTCGTAGGTGAGGGAAGACTGGGCTTGTTCTGCAGCACACCCAGACTCCAGCCTCTCCTGTGGACAGAGATCTTCCTTCACACCACAAGGTTGTCCCTGAGATGAGGCAGAAGTCTTGGGCAAAAAGGCATGAAGAAACTCCCCTAGAGCACTTCCCACATGTTGGAGAGCACACACACATGGTCAGGAAGGCGCCAGTGAGTGGCACGGGAAGGATCGGGGCCCCACGGGTGTGCTCGTAGGCAGCTGATGAAAAATCATTTCTGCAAGCCCTTTCCATGAGGAAGCAGCTCTTGCTGACATACCAGGGAGTTGCAAGGATGGATAAGTTCTCCAAGGGGCATTTGGCACTAGGTGTGTTTGATAAATTAAGTTGTAGGTGCATGGCAGGATGTCTAGATCTCCCCAGTTAGCCTGCCACAGAAATGGTGCCACTTTGCCACCTGCTGAGGCTTTAAGATACTTTTCTAAACAAAATAACTTTGTGAGAGAAAAAGTTTGTCTCTTTTATAGAGATATGACCATTTCAGCTGAAATGTTTCCTTGTAAGTCAACCTACAGTAATAAGCCTGTTTAAAAATTAAATTCAGCTCAGTTGGCAATTCCAACTTTCCTTTTACAGATGGTTCAACAGCATGATCCTCCCTCCCTCACCCCACGAAACCTGGCTCCTCCTCATCCCAGCCCTCCAGCTCCCTCATCCTCAGTTGCAGCCACTACAGTTTTCACAACACCCAGGTGTGCCCAAGCCCACTAGCCCAGCAAATCTTATCAGTGTCGGGATGGGGGGTCTCCACCATCCCTGCTGGCAACTCTTGTTAGGTGAGAATGAACCTGGAAGAGAAGACATTCGGCTACGCAGCATGAGCCATACAAAGTCTGATTTTCACAGCAACATTAGTCACTAACACCCACATTAGTGCTTCCTAGTGAGGCATGTGAAGAGGGTGCTGTTGTAACTGGGACAAGGGTGGTCACATCAGACCTGGGCCACTTTTAAATGGGAACCTGTCCTGGTTTCATCAGGGATAGATTTAATTTTCTTTCTAGCAGTTGGTGCAGTGCAGTGATTGGGAGTGAGGATGGGAGCAGTGCTGGTAACACACGGATGTTGTCAGTTGTTGCCAACCAGTCAAGGGTTTCTCAGGTTCTCACACTGCCCTGGAAATGAGAAGTTTGGGGCACCCAGGAAGCTGGGAGGGTCACAGCTGGGACAACTGACCCAAACTGGGATATTCCACACCACGTGATGTCACGTTCTGTATACGACTGGGGGTGGGAGACAGGTCAGCTTGGGGTCTTGCAGAGCACTGACTTTGGTGGATGAGAAATTCTGCTGTCAGTCACCTGTTTTGTATATTCTTTTTTTTTTTTTAATTATTATTACCTTCCTTCTTTGTCCTATTAAATTGTCTTCATCTCAACCCATGAGGTTTTTTTCCCCTTTCCATTTTCAGTCTCTCCTTTATCCCTCTGGGAGCAGTGGGGGAAACAAGCAGAAGGATGTGTGGTTGTTTCAGCTGTCAGGTGGGTTAAACCCCGACAAGCCCATGAAGATCAAAGTCGGGTTTGGTAGGAAGGATGAATTGAAAGAAGGAATCCCTGGAAGCAGAGGAGCCAGCTGAAGGTGGGAGTGTAGTGAAAGATGAGACAGGAAGGAACAGGTAGGGCAATGTGGGCTAGGCAAGAGCAGAAGTACGGTTGGAGTAGTAAGCACAAGGTGGATGGAGAACCCATCAGGGAGTCTCTGGGCACACTGCTTGCAGGGTCCACAGCATTTACCATTCCTCAAGCCTCACTTCTCCCTACCTGCCTGTTCTGAGATCATCGAGCACATTCACCTCCAGCACCACAAGGTGAGGATGTACCCACAGCATTACTCCAGGTTACATGTCAAACACTCCTTAGTTCTTGTGAGGAGCTACTCATACAACGTGGTTAAGACAAAGCATGGGTAACCAAAGCTCCTGCCTCCTCCTGAAATACATTGCTTGCGGTCTTTCCTGACTTGATATGAGCTGCAGTAAATCCCATCAGGCTTCTGCCCGCCGCCACTGGGACAACACACTGAATAAAACACTTAAACGTGTTAAGGCTCCCCACAGCAACACATTATTTTACTCTATTGAGTTTGTTGTAAAGCTGAAGGGAGAGAGAAACTCGGTGTTTCAGTAGCACGTCACAGGATGACAGCGTCTGGCTGTCATCACACCGCTGACAGTACACGCAGTCACAAAACTCGTGCTGTCGGAGCGAGCTGCAGAACGTTCCCATCGGGGAACTGGTACATGACATCTGCCTCGGGTGGCCTGGCGGGCGTCAGAAGGGATGGCAGCTTCCCCAGCGCTGCTGCTGACGTCTCGGGACGCGGTGCTACGAGGGGGCGAGATAAGTGTGAGGTTTACACAACTGGAGGCCAGAGACCACAGAAAACTCGGCTGTTTAAAGAATTAAACTCTACTCTTAACAGTTTAAGGGACTGTTTTTAGTAGCCCTGCTGGTCCACAGTCCTGTCACCTAGAGCAAAACTACCCCCTAACCTACCGCTGCTTTAATTGCTGAGGTACTACCACGTCTAGTTGTTACTGCAACCCCATCAACTAAGCAGCGCAGAAATTAGGATTTCTATTTCAATAACATGTTTTGCAATTAATAAAACACACCCTGTCTCAGGTTGAAAAGCTTGAAAAAATGGCTTCCCCCCCCCAAATTAAAAAATAACCAAAACAACAAAAATAACGTCTTTGCATGTGCAGGGGAGGGCTCTGCTGATGAATCCTGGGAATCATATAAATAATCTATGAGCTTGCATCTTGTGGCCTCCTCTCTTTTCCAAGCCCCCCTTCCTCCCCCCTCAGCTATTTCAAGCTAAAGGCTCACCATGCTGTTTGGACAGGTTGTCTCCTCCTTGGCACAGTGAAGGAACCTGGCCCAGATCTGCTGCCAGAAAGCAGGAGGTGAGGAGGGGGATACTGGGAGCCACATAAATTCTGCAGCCTAATCCATCGGGCACCAAACTGGGAATATGCAGGTTGTATGTTTGGGACAGTACGCCCTCCAGCAAGTCATGTCTCTCTTCACCCCCACTTCAGCTTCTGCTCCCTGAATCATAAGCTCTTCAGGGCAAGAAATCCTCCCACAGCACTCCTTAATGACAATGAGGAACCAATAGCCTGTGATGGGCCAAAGCCATGCCCTCCCCACCCCAAGCAATGCTGGGGCTCCTTTCCAGCCTGTGGCTTCGTCAAGTGCCCTGTTCTCTGTTCTTCTCTGCTTTGAGGGGTCGTGCTCCAACTGCTTACTTCCCTGGGCCACCTGCTGCAGGGTTGCATGGCAGCCTGCCCTGCTGCAAGGGCATCGCTGGGAACACATGCCCAGGGGCAGAGGACTGCCAGAGGTAACTCAGAGATCAGCTCTAATGTCATCCCACTCTTCACTGTTGCCCTACGCAGCGTTTCCACCATAAAACACGAAACATCCTCCTGGTCTGAACAGCAAAGCAGCTGCAGCTACAGGCAGGAACAACTTTCAGATGGGCATCATTCTGAATCCAGTGAGCACCATCAGGGTGATCCCCTGTGATGTGAAGACTCTGCTTTAATTCTCTCAGCCAGCAAAACTTCCCAAGCGACCAGGGCACATAAACCAAAGGACAGACCTTTCTCCTTGTTCTGATTGAAATTTTTCAAGGTGGTCCCCACATTCTTCCCTTAAAACTAGGCTTCCTAGCTCTCCTGAGTCATGCCTTCCCAGTGAGCTGCCAAAGACCTGCCAGCTAACCTGTTCTTCAACGAGCTTGTAGGAACTCCATAAAACCACACTGAGCATTACAAGGAAGAATGAGGTTAAATCCAATAGGGCAACAGGGGAGAATACACACATCTGTCATCTTGCCCAGTCCACAGCCCTTGGGGAAGGACCAGCACCCTTAGAAATGGTGAGGCCCTATATAACCCTTAAAAGTCACCCTCAGGCGTGCCAAGACAAGAAGATACCTGCAAGATCTCAACAGAAGTTAGGTACAGGGAGGACAGGCCAACAAACTCCACTTTAAACAAATAGCCCAGGTTGCTATGGAAACCTCGAGGATGGAAAAGCAGCACTTTGAAAACAAAACAGCGAGGCAGATTTTGTATCCACTCTGGCAAGGTTTATGACCAGAAAAGGCAAAGTGGGTGTTAAATGCTGCTTAGCTCAGTCAATAGTAGCAGCACTTGAGAAGGATGCATTATGGATACGAAGCACCCATCACACCTCTTCTATCCCATACCCCAGGACAACAGTCTTCTGTACTTTTCCAATATTATGGTATGAAAATTCTGGTTTCTTAACACTTTCCTGGCTCTCTGACTCCTTCTGCATTACTACTGTAGCTCTAACTTACTATGTGTAGCTGTAACTAAGCCCATCAGTCATGACAAGTGGGAGATACATAGCCAATGTGACACAGGAGGAATACAAGTATCTATGGCTTTAAAGCTGACCAAAACTTAAAATCCTAGAGGTGCTTTCCTTTTTTTCCCCACTAAAAAACTCACCCCAAAAGCCAAACAAAAAAGCCACCAATGACAGAACTTTGCTATTGCTCTTAAATGGCACGTGGTCAGATCTACCTGGTGAGACCTAACAGCATTGTATCCAATCAGACATATTCTAACCTGGTCAAGAGTTTGTGCTTGAATATTCAAGTGTTCTGTGATTATCATTGCAATTAGCACGGAGACAGTGCTATTCCTGACACCAGTGTGGTTATAATGTTACTCTTTACATAGGTGTGAAATAAATGTATTGTTAAGATATTGTTGATGGAACCAGTCACCCTTTTGTTGGAACAGCTCCATCCTGCATGTTCCCTTGGGGCAGGAGGCCACCATCCATCCTTACCAAAGTCAGCTCCCATTCCAGAAAAGGCAATGGCTCTTCTGGAAAAAGGCACCTTAACTGGGGTAAACAGCAGACTCAAATCTGTTTGAGAGTCACAGACAACCAATGGTTTTGAAGAACGCAGATCTCCAGCTTTTCTTGGAAGAGATACACATATTCTGCTGGAAAATAACACTGCAGAATGAAGAGACAGGAAAAAAAAATAAACCTACAGTTTCTAACTTCTACTCGGGAAACTATCATCACAGCAGCAGCAGCAGGGAGCATACGAGAAGTAACTGGAGATAAATGTGAAGAAACGACAACAGAGTGAGAGAGGGAACAGAAAAGGCTACAAGTGGCAGTTTGTGAGATACAGGGAATGTGGAAATGAAAACTCAGAACTACTCTGTGGGCAAGGCAACTCCTAGCTCTGCTACCTCATATGGACAGGACTACTCCATGTGTAGTTGGGCAAGTCTGGTAATAGCAGCAAAATGACAAACCCCAGGCCCCCCCACCAAATCCTTTGTGCGTGTGCAAACCTTTGTTTGCAGATAAACAATATATTTTACTTTAATTTCATGCAATGGATTCTCAGTTTACACCTTTTTTTCAAGAAGTTGTTGGCTGGGAATTGTACTGTCAAAACAATCCTGGGAAGGAAGAAAGTCTTGTAACTGGAAATAAATCTTTTGTGTAGCATTTTTAAAAAATATTGTTTCCAAATCCATATAACCAGGGGAAATACTCCAGCTATCTTTAAGTCAAATAATTGAACCCAACTATATATTTACCATTTTAAATACATTACCTTCTGTGTTTGTCTCCAACAGCAGGAACAGCTGAATACCAGCACTCAAAAAATTTCAAGTTGCCCTGGTCTCAAGTGAAAAAAATCTTTAGGTGCCACAAGAACAGCAGCAGACTGAAGACTTATGTTTGCACATGCCTGTTTTTGGGAACTGTAAGGGTACCTACAGAATTCAGGAACAAAGGTCTACCTACAGGAAAAACATCCCTTCAGAAAGCTCTCCCGAAGAGATGATGTGGGCTGGAATCTCCTCTGCTCCAAGCTATTTCCAGTGATCCAGGCAGGCAGGAGGCTGAAATCTGCTGCCACCTGGCTAGGTGATGTTTTTGGGAGTATGTGGGGGGGAGGAAGGAAGGACCCACAAGTTCCCAGCTGACAAAGAAACTTGACCTCTACGCCAACTGTTCCCCTTGCAGTCATGGCACTCAGGACAAAGGGAGGAATGACGTCATGTGTCTTCTCTGCACTGTCTACTGGATTTGGATATAAGCAGCAGCCAACTAACATGTGAGAGCAGAACACAGCAGATACCAGCAACAAAAGGGTATCCTCCTCCAAGAGAGGGTCATGGGATACGCTATTTCTCTTATAAATCATTTTATTTTTGGGGAGGAGATCTTGGTCTTCTCCCAGATCACAGGAACTAATCACATTGTAAACTGAATTGAGAAAGCATGTGGAAAACTGTTCTTCAACAGCAGTATCAGCCTCTGGGGCCCTACCATCAGTTAGGTGTCACAGCTTCGTTGAATTCAAATCAGTTGCAATTTCCACAGGCTGAGGTTTGCAGGTTTAAGCTTCCCTGTAGTACCCATCTCCTGCTCTCTCTTGCAGCACTTAACTGCACTTAACACAGCGTGAAGGAATGTAACTTGTGTGAACTGATAAAGGCTGAAGTGTTGCCTTATCAAAATACTTGGAGAAATCAGCACCGCCCTCTGGTTAAGGAAAACCACACTCTGTCAAGACTGCCACAGCTGGACACATGTACAGGCATGGGCACACAGCTCCAGTTACCCGAGGACACTGTGTGACAGTCAGCGCCTGCCGCCTTCAACACAAATTCTCAGGAGAGACAGACTGGAGTCCAGATCCCAGATCCTAATGCAAGGAATTAATATTAAATATACTCCTGAGAGGTGCTGCCATACAAACTGGGATGAAAGCCAAGTCACCATAACAGAAATAACAAGGTGAGTTTCTAATAACATTCATTTGCCTAGAATAAAGTCTGGTCACAGAGCACACACTGAAAGGGAGCCTTGACCCTCTGTTACACTAGATGCTAGTGTAATTCAAGTAGTTATATAAATAATGAAACTGATTGCTTCACTGGAAGAGACACTGCAGCCTACAAATGAAAAGCAATGCACTTTGGTCTCTTCTCCCCAGTAACAGGCGACAGAACTCGAGGTAATGGCCTCAAGTTGCGCCAGGGAAAATTTAGGTTGGATATTAGGAAGAACTTCTGTACTGAGAGAGTCATCAAGCATTGGAATGGTCTATCCAGGGAGGTGGTTGAGTCCCCATCCCTGGAGGTGTTTAACAGACAGGTAGATGCGGTGCTTGAGGACATGGTCTAAGGGTAGACTTGGTGGCGGTAGGTTAATGGTTGGACTGGGTGATCTTAGGGGTCATTTCCAGTCTTAACAACTCTATGATTCTATGATTCTATCCCTTGAGTAACACTCAGGAGATCATCACAAAGTGCAGCTTTCTCCTTTCTGTACACACAGCAAACAGACAGCTGGCTTTGCATGACAGAATCCTGTATTGTCGTTTCTTACAACACAGAACCGCTTGGGGAAAAAGGGCAGACAAGAGACTGGGCAAAGGTAACTGCTCACTGTATCTTTCTGCTCCAGCTGGCACCTCTAAGATCCTTGGTGTACTTTGTGGTCTTTTAAGAACAGCCACTGTTTTTTCCCAAACTTAAAGCATACAATTTAGAGTCATCTAACAGCATGTCATTTCTGAAAAGAAAACAGCACTGTACACATGACACAGGTGGCTTCTGACTGTCGACATCTTCGTAACACCGATTCTTTTCCCCATGAGACATTTCACTGCACTCTCTTCCTGTAAGGCTTCTGTAAAGGCCTCCTTTACAACTGCAGAAATCTGAGGCTCTGGGTCTGCTGTGACTTGATGTCCAACAATTCCCAAAGTTCTTCTTCACTTCAAAACTCCATCAGGTTCTGGATAAATGATCCTAAAGGTCAAGTTTATCCGTGCATCTCTAGAGTGATATTCCTTAGGCACTCGATGCTGTTAAGTGGCATTAAGAAAAAAGAAAACAAACACACACAAAAGCATAAGTTTGTGTATTTAAAATTCAGGTAATCAAACAATGTAAAAAAAAAAATCATCCTGTGAAAGCTCTTTAATAACATTTCTAAACATTTAGATAAAGCAAGAAACTAATGTTCTGACAGCTCAGGGCCACTGAAAACAAAAGGTTTTTGTAGATTGCTGTAGACTTGTTAAATTAACTTGCAGCTTTTTATATTCCAAGATCCTAAACTGATTTTTTTCCTTCTGCTGCAAGCTGCAACATTCATTTCTGATCTTTAATGCTAGAACAGCTGAGCTGATTCCAATTATATCACTTAGCAGTTGAAAGAAACCCCACTGAGTGCTTTGAAATTCCAAGGCAGACAGCAGCATTAGCGTGCTGGAAGCAGAACTGCCCGTACCTGCATGGGAACCCCTCATGCATATGGAGAAAAGTTGCAAGTAAAGGGCACAAACCTTTACTCAAGGAGTTCTTACCTGCCAGTCCTCCTGGGTAGCTCCTTCCATC
This sequence comes from Heliornis fulica, assembly GCA_013399135.1. Lineage (NCBI taxonomy): Eukaryota > Metazoa > Chordata > Aves > Gruiformes > Heliornithidae > Heliornis > Heliornis fulica. Next base: position 174,362 of record VXBZ01006988.1, on the reverse strand, counting down.
AGCAGCAGAGTCCCATGATCAAGTGGGATTCTTAGTCTTTGTACATAAGTATAGTCTCCCTTCTCTTCCTAAAAGGAAACGTAAGACACCAAAGAAGTGGGCATGTGTGTATGGTAGAAAACCAGTCCTTTACAGCAGAGCTTAAAAAGCTGGGAGGGAAGAGGAGGAAAGGAAACACTTGCAAGATCAAAGAAGTCTAACTAAACCCCTCTGTTACCATATTTCATAAGAGTTCAGGAGCTGAGCTGTTTTAAGGCTGAAAGAAGCCATTGCCTCTCACTGCCTGCACAACACAGGTGAAGTTTCTGCCTCTGCTGCGGGACTGTGGAACAAGGCTGTGAATGTTTTGGAAACATCCATCCTAGAAACAAACAGCCTGTATGGAGCCACCTCGATTCCAACAGTTAACTGCTTCAGCAAAACCACACATCTTTGGCTCTGTTCTGTATTTGTCTCGGTTTGGACATGACAGGTTGGTGTAGTACTATCTGCCAGATGGAGAACTTTTCCTTTCAAAAAATCTCCTTTCCCTACAGTAGCTCGTGAAACAAGTTGACTAAAACTTCATCATCAACAAGCAAAACAATAAGGCAAAAAAGAAGAAAAATAATTTGCAACATTTGTTAAGCCTTGAGATAACACACGGCTGTTTTAAAGCACAAACACAACAACAGGACATAGAAGCATGTAGTACCAGTCTCCCAAGACTCAGCAGTGGGAACAGCAACTCCTGCTTTGCACTATCCCTTGCACTTTTAAATCAGACTAATACACTACAGTCAAACTGCTCAGGGAAGTCTATTATGCCAACACAGCTCGCTGTCAACCACAGAAGTAACCTCCTCATGAACTACCTTCCAGAATGCCACGGGGGCAGGTATTATAACACTGTACTCCATTAATATTTCCTGATTTTAGCCTTCAACAGCTGCAGAAAAGAAAAATGCTGCAAGCCTGGACCAACTTCCATTTAACATCTCACCTACTTAACGCTGGCACTTGATGATTTCATTAATGCTAAAATGTAAATAGGAAAAGCAGGATTTCTCCCAAATGCAGAATGGCAGAATACGCCCTGCCTTTCACACATCTTTATTGCCAACTTCACAAGCTGTCTAGGAACAGAGGAAAGCAAATCTCTGAAAGGAGGAATTCAGGCAAGTTTCAGATAGGAACTTGCCTGAATTCCTCCTAATTTCAGATAGGAACCCTGCAGGGGTTATTTCAGAGAGAGGAGCTTGAGCGATATTTTAGTGTTGAAGGGGTGGGGACTCAAGAGGTCTTTTTATATTTTTTTTTAAGATATAGAAAGTCACAGATAGCTTGAAAGTGCAAAGTGGGTAATAAATCTCCACTGAAAAGGAGTATGACAGTTTCTCAGTCTCTACACTGTAGAAGTACAGGGTTACCCTTGTTCTGTGTACACTGCATGCAGCAAACAGCCTACACGCAGATCTGTTCCTGTACCATTGCCTCTAGAAGCAGAGATACTGGCTCCTTTCCAGAGGTACCACCAAATCAGTTCTTAAAAAGCCACAATTACTACAAAGAGATGTGAAAAAAAAAATGATTAGGCCAGGTCTGAGCTTCTGTGGCATGACAATATTCCTGTAAGGGACCATATATTTTAGCTGCTGAACAAATGCTTCAGATTTCTTATTTTGCAATTGGTTAGGCAGCATCTTCTCTTCCAGTTTGATATAATGGTTGGTGAACTCCTGAAATTGCACTTGAGTGTTTAGGAGGAGGCAAGGCTCAAATATTTCAGTCCCAGCTGAAGGCAGCAGTCACTCCAGACTCCACAAAACCTGTTACTACCAGCGTGGCACTTGTCACATTTGTCACATAAAATAAAATGTCCTTTGGGGATGGGGAGGGGAGCAAGCAAAAGGTAGGAGGGGCCACAGCTTCTGTCACTTGTAACAGTAGATTGCAAAGATGCTGTAAACAGAACAGGACATCTGAAAATGGAATTATCACAGTAAGATTTAACCCAGCTTGAGGTGCAGGTATAGTTACCTCACACTGACAGAAATCTCCCGTTTCTGAAACAGAAACAAAGTTTCCCAGATCTCTGGGCTTCAGCTGCATGTTGAGTTATTCAGAACTAAACAGCGCTGTGTAGGGACACCTCAGGTTGCAGAAAGCATTAACCAGTCATAAAAAGGCAGACATAGTCTTTTGAAATCCATTAAAGAGACCCAAGAGCTCCCATGCAACACATTTTACTGCTCGGGCAAAACCTCACATTTTCAAAAACCTTGGATAACTTCCTTGAATCTTAACTCTGCAGTGGCCCAACTGGATGCATGTTTGTCTTTTTTAAAGTCTATGATTTGCTGAAAAGCTCAGAATAATGAGGTAAAATCTCATCTACTGGGAAAATTGTCTTGGATCTGAACACGAACTGATTTGTAAAAGAGCAGGGGAGATGGGCAGTGCACAAAGGATGCTGTCAGAAAGAGGAGTGCAAATGCTTTACAATGCTAGAGCACTTGGTTAGCATCAAACTGATTCCCAGTAATAAAAAGCATCACTTGACACAACTGTCTTTATATTCACAGTCCCACAGAACAAGCCTGTAGGAGTGTTGAAGGTGCTTGGAATGACCTGTAAATGCCTGATTCCTTCTTTGTAAAGGAAATGCAAAACACTGTTAAGCTTATAGAACCACCAGCCATTTGTCTTGCTCTACTAAAAGGAAGGAGCAATGCCAAAAACATTCTCTTGAACTTCAGAGGAAACAAGGAAAAGATTTCAAAAATAGTTATTATAATCATGAGTGCTGATGAAAAGCAGAGAAACACCATCATGTGGCTGATTTCTATTTCACGTGATTACATCATTACTCTGTGGATGGACAAGAGCAGACTTATTTTTGTCTCTTGCTCATCTTGATTAAAAAGGAATTCTAAGAGGAATGATTTGGGAGAAAACATTCTTTTGACTTAGAAAAGTCAGTATGTAAAAGGAGCTGTTACTTTCTGCTCTGAGCTTAGCTTTACTTAGAGAGCAAGATGTGTGTCAACTGGATTGGCAGAGCCACTGAAGTTAGAGAGGTTTTACTGTCTGCGTGTCCTTGCTGACACCGTCCACCAAATCTCATTTCAGCACTTTTATTTCTAGATGTTAAGTTTACAGATATGTCAAGTGAGTTGCACAGGTGAAGTAGTTTATAAAGGAAATTTAGTCTTGACATCTAAGGAGGAAAAGACTTTCTTAAAAATGCTGATAAGAAACATGGAAAGAAGTGCATCAGGTAATTTCTACAGGGTTGCTTCGTAACTCTGTATGTGTATTACTAAACCAGATGCTTCCAAGAACAGGTTTGGCAAAGCAACTGTTGTGTATCTTAACAGAATTCTCATGATCTGCAGTTGCACATTTAATATGGTCCAAGCTTTACATTGTCCAAGTACGCTGGCTAAAACTTATTTTATCCTTAATTCAAACAACTACAGCTAAAAAGTGAGGGAAACTCACAGCATGAGTTGGGAAGCTGTCAGTATGAAATCTGTACATATTCTGGGACTCCATCAAGTTTTTCATCTTAAAATGGTATCAAAATAAAATGGTAAGAAAAAAATCTAGTACAAATTTACATAAGTAATCTAGGTTTAATTCCTAAGTCTCAGGTAAGTTTGTTGAGACAGTAGTAGGAAATAGGTTCTGGATAGTATGGAAGCATCCTCTGTGGTAAGGAAAGCTGAATAGAAACCTCCTGCAGAAGAATATGTTAATAATAGTTATACTTGAAAAAGATGCAAAATCATTTTCAAAGGCTAAAGTCACCAGCTCACATGGAGACTGCTGGCTTCTAGTCTTCTGCTCTACCAGGTTATTTATCTGCTGACTTCAAAAGTACTATAGAATCACACAATCATACAATATCCTGAGTTGGAAAGGACTCATAAGGATCTTCAAGTCACAGAATCATAGAATGATTAGGGTTAGAAGCAACTCCCAGAGGTCATCCAGTCCAACCCCCTGCAAGAAGCAGGGACACCCCTAACTAGATCAGGGCCTCATCCAACCTGGCCTTGAACGTCTCCAGGGATGGGACATCCACCACCTCCCTGGGCAACCTGTTCCAGTGCTCCACCACTCTTACAGTAAAGAACTTTTTTCTAATATCCAATCTAAAGCTCCCTCCCTCTATTTTAAAACCATCCCCCCTTGTCCTGTCACAACAGGGCCTACTGAACAGCCTCCCCCCATCTTTCTGGCAGACCGCTAGAAGGACTCCCAGGAGCCTCCTCCACGCTGAAAGTCCAACTATAAAATCCTTAACTTCTGCTAGAACAGCTACCCATGGATAGAATTGTTTTAGTGTGTCACTTGAAGAACAGCCCCATCTGAAGGGTGATTCTGAGAATCCCAACAACATCCTGCTATTACCTAACACACAGGTGAAGCCCCCTCCCTCCCTTCCCCAGCACCCATCAGTTTCCTTGGTTGCAGACAGGAGAAGAGCAGCCTGATAGCTGGCTTTCTGCCTCCTTCCACAGTTCATGCAGCAGTTCGTTGGACACCTGCACCCAATGGGTCCTCATGGCACCCAGGTGTCTGGTACAGAGCAGCTCCCAGGGGGCTCAGTGAGGCATTAAGTATCACCCTTGACTTAGTATTTCACACCCAGCTTCCAAAAATCAGATAACCTAGCATTATCTGAGCAGTGATAAGCAACAGTAAAACCAGTAGTGTGACTGCATCAGAAAACTCCAGGTAGCACAAATCAAGTCCTCTAGAATAGGGTAATTAAGTCATGTATGAGTGGGAAATGGGCCCTGGGCTGTCTCCAGAACAGGAGGTGATCACAGTGCTGCAGAGAAGACAGTACCCATGGATAGAAGTACAAGATGTCAGCAAGTACAAGAGGACTTGTTAGCTAAACCAATAGATTGTGTGTGAATTGTGTATGAATCACAGCTCTGAAACAAAGTGTTCACCTTGGTTTTGGTGTAGTCAGGCAGGGTAAACAAAGAGGCAAGAAAAAGTTTAACTAACGTCATGGAACTAGAAGTGGAAAATAAGAGAAACCAGATTTCCTCACTGTAGGCTTTGAACTACCAAGTAAGCATCCAAAGAACCCTAGAAACCATTTAAAGCAGAGGAAAAGTATCAGCTACAACCACAGAACTGGTCCAAACAAACAGAAGAGGTAGTATTTAAAAGAAAGAATACTTAAGAAAGAAAAAGTCCAGCAGGTGAAGTAAAACAGCTTCTGGCATCACATTAATTTCCATGAAGAACCTCCTTAATTCCAGTGAGGAATTTGCTCCTGAAATCTATTTGTAGCATTTTTACATGCACTGGGCTGAAATCTGAGTAGGAATTATTTCTACTCACCCACAGGGGATGTGTGCTGATGCAGGTTCAAATAGACTATGCAAGCCTCTACATCCCTTTAACCACCTATTATATTATGAATACTTACTAATCCAGCACAGTAGTCTCTCTCAAAAAAAAAACCCCCCCAAAAA
>VXBZ01006988.1:154092-168859 GCA_013399135.1 Heliornis fulica | reverse complement strand
AAAACCCCCACCCCCCCCCCCCAAAAAAAAACAAACAAAAAAAAAACCCACCAAAAAAAGAGGACTGAACACTTTCCCTACCCTCACCTTAAGGGAGGAACAATTTTCAGGAAAAAAAAATCTCTTGGATGCAGATAACATTTTTTCTTTTTCCTTTTTTGCCAAGGAAAAATACAGAGAAAGGAGAAAAATATTTCCTTTTATGACAGTTGCAGAATGGCCTATGTAAACACCAGCAAATTCCTACCAGAAAAACGTCACAATTCATACAAACACACACAACATTACTGGTCAACTTTGCAGTTAAAGAAACAGGATTTTATAACAAGTTCATCCACATTTCAAGATATAATGTAGAAAATATTGGTACAGGTACTAACATGAATTGAAGTCTCTGATCCTGTACTCTTCACTGGCACTACAAGATGCCACCCCATGTGCAGTACATAGTTTTGTACGCAGCACATGGCCACACATAGGAAATTGCTTTAGGGTTTCTTTTTCCAGTGCCACTAACCCACAGTGAGCTTCTACCATAGCATTTCTCATTTTATATTTTCCTTATGTCTTTCATCTCCAAATACTTAAAAGCACTTACTTATATGAAGAGAGGGAAATGAAGGCCTTTGAAAATCTTGCCATCTGAAATACTGGAATGTTGGCCCTCAAAGAGATTGAATTTTAGGAAGGACAGGATTTACTTTCCACTTTCCCTCCACAACAGAAGGAAGGCTAACTCTGGAAAACCCAATGTACTGAGGCTGGCAGACTGCAAACTAGGGAGTGCCTGAATGCCTGTGATGACTGTTAATCTGAATTCCTCCTCCCTCAAATACATCCCCCTTCCTGTAACTTGCTTTTGAACAAAGTAATGATCCAACTTCAAATACCTACAATCAACTTTATCTTTCTCTTAATGAAAGAGAGAATGCCACATTACAATAGAGTGTGAAAATGACTTCTTTGGTGGTACAGCCTGAAAGGTGGTAATTTCCATCACAGCCTCTTGTAACTCCCACTTGGCAAAGCATCTAGTGTCATGGGATGCTCTCAGAAAATTGCAGGCTTTGGGAATGTGCAAAGAATACGTAATGTAATTATTAAGTGCAAGTTCCCTTAGGCACAGGATGTGGTTAACGGCAACTTATTCAAAGATTACCCTGCACACAGCAATCATGTCTTAGAAACAGGTATGTCACACTTGCAAAAGGAATATGCTTCACAGGTAAACAAGACTCAGCTACTTTGAAATACCAGGTCAGAGGCACTGGAGAAACAGAATGAAGACGGCCTGAGGGATACAGTCTGCAGAAAATCTCAGGAAGAAACTGTGCAGTACAGATCAAAGAAGGTAGCCATTTATGCACGGCACAGACTGGATTTCTCCCCTCTTCTCACCACGGGTGTCTTTTCAGAAAACAGAAAACAGAACAAAAGGCATCTTGCTCAAGAGCTAGGTTTGATTTTTAATAGGGGAAACCACAAAGTTTATACTGAAATCTAAGTGGCTTTGATTCTGACCCATCAAACAGGAACACACGCACTTCCAGAAGTTAATCCAAGCACCATTTGTGGTTTCATTGAGGAATGAAATTTCCAGCTGACATTTTGCATTCATCACAGCAAACATACTTATGCTATACCCACGGATACAATGCATTGGTTATATGATCTCATGCTCAGGAACTGGGGTTAAAGTCACTTCAGACAACAAAGAATTATCAAAATAGAGAAGCAGGGAAAAGTAAAAATTGTTTACTTGTTTTCTGGTTCAAGTCCTGACCTTTACTGCTGACAACCAAGTGACTCAAGGTGACTCTCTTGACTGGCAGGCTTCAGTACGTCAGTATACTGTTTTCTAATAAGCTGTGTATTTATTTTCTGAATTAGCAACATAAACACACAGCAAACTTCTTCCCAAAGTTCTTGAAGACTACACATGCACAAAAGACAACCGAAACAGGATACCCTAAAATGAGGTCTGTATTCTCAACACAGGAACATGTGAATCTTTTACTTGGATAAACAGGAATTGCAAAATCAAAGTTTTAAGTTTGCTTGTAAAGGCAGCATTCCCAAGGAGAGTATTTTATCTAGAAATAGAGTACTCACAACTGAATCCCCAACTAACTCCTGAGAGGACGCCTCCTTATCAAAGATCTCTGTTTAGTCTGAGAAGTATGATGCAAGTTTGGTATTTTATGGAAAATAATTTTACACAATGTTTACCAGAGCATAAAACATCATATCAACTCTCTGGTTTATTTACACAGAGAAAGTCCCCTTCCACCATCCCTGACTCCATTTTAGCAACAGGAAAGGCCCTTACTTGGGCAGAAGAATGTCCAGGCTGCAACTTCACCTCATTTCAATAAGGATGTTGAGGTTCTGGAGTGTGTCCAGAGAAGGGCAACGAGGATGGTGAAGGGTCTGGAGAACAGGCCCTACGAGGAGGCTGAGGGAGCTGGGGGTGTTTAGTTTGGAGAAGAGGAGACTGAGGGGAGACCTTACTGCTCTCTACAACTACCTGAAAGGAGGTTGCAGTGAGGTGGGGGTTGGTCTCTTCTCCCCAGTAACAGGCGACAGAAGTCAAGGTAATGGCCTCAAGCTGCGCCAGGGAAAATTTAGGTTGGATATTAGGAAGAACTTCTGTACTGAGAGAGTCATCAAGCACTGGAACAGTCTACCCAGGGAGGTGGTTGAGTCCCCATCTCTTGAGGTGTTTAACAGACAGGTAGATGCGGTGCTTGAGGACATGGTCTAAGGGTAGACTTGGTGGCGGTAGGTTAATGGTTGGACTGGATGATCTTAGGGGTCTTTTCCAGCCTTAAAAATTCTATGATTCTATGATTCACTGAGCCACAGCTGTACCCTATTCAGGTGGTCCCATTCCCACCCTCAGGAAGTGACATTCCTCACGACAAGATCTCTTGATCCCTACGCTTATTCCACAGAACTTCCCAAGCTGTGATTCCATTACTATTCCACACTTTTAGTACAAAGAAGGCAAAATATGAAACGTATCAGGGACTAGAGGACTCTGACAAAGTGATATGAACACTCACAGGCGAGGGTTTCTTCCTCATCTCAAAGACCCGGGTAGCCCCGAAGCTGAGCGAGGCAATGACGGGGTTTCTCCCCAACGATGGTTCGTCGTCGCTGTGCCAGTCCACGCTGTCCTTCTCGTTTCGGTAGAGGTTGCAGAGAAGAGAGTTGAATCTGTGGCCAGTGAAGTCTTCAATGCGTTCCTTTAGCATGGTCAGCAGAGGATGCCACTGCAATGAGCACAGCAGGAGCAGGGTAAATGCAATGGAAGCAGGCCAGCAGCAGGTAGTGTCTGGACACGAGGGGAAAACACTAAGGAACAAAACCACCGAGGAATAAAATATACTGCACAATAAACTTGAGATCAAACAAGTGCCTCTGAACAATTCTGACAGTGTACTTAGCCAATACTAAACAATCTCTTACAGCTATGAAGTCAGCCTGACTTGCATAGTAATGCAGACAAATGGAATCACAGAATTGTAGGGGCTGGAAGGGACCTCGAGAGATCATTGAGTCCAATCCCCTGCCAAAGCAGGTTCCCTAGAGCAGGTCGCACAGGTTGGTGTCCAGACAGGTCTTGAATGTCTCCAGAGAAGGAGACTCCACAACTCCCCTGGGCAGCCTGTTCCAGTGCTCTGTCATCCTCACCATACCCAGTTAATTAATTAATTTAGGTGAGAAAGTAAATATAGTAAAATCTGCTTGATATGACCAAGGATAAACACCAGCAGTTCTTAACTGAGACAAAATGTGCAATTTTTCCCCACCACACCTGGGTTTTTTTAACCTCCTGGCCAAGCTAGAAGAGTTCAACCCAGGGGTCTGGTAACTTGTGAGTTACTTGGCCACTGCTGGTAGGCACAGCACACCTACAGAACTGTAGTCAGTGACTAAGTGACCTGCTCTCACTTGCCTGCAGCCTCTGACACACAACAAGAGACAATGCCGTCCCTGTGCAGCCCTCTGTCCCTGCTCTTATCAGCACAGCTTGTGGAACCCAACTCATCACCTCTTCGGGTTCTGACCTTGGCATTGTAACTTTTCAGTATTTTGCAACACCAGCATCACAGGCCTTGCCCTGCCTTTGCTAACATCTTGCTGAGCCCATAGCCCAGGGCAGCTCTGCACATTCCATTATAACTCAGTCCAGTGAATCTTTATTTAATGTTACAAACTCACATCATTATTTTCATCTGTCAAAGTGCTTTTAAGTACTACATATTACAAAAAAAAAAAAAAAGTCAAAGCAATGTAGGCCAGGATTTTTGTCCATTATATAAGCAGAAACAAAGATCAAGAGAGGATAAAGTACCTATTCCAGATCTTCCAGTGCATCACTGGTGGAAGGAATTTTTTCCTAGTATCTACCTCTAATAACTGAGTCTGTGCCACCTCCTTTCAACACTTACCCATGTTTAAAGGATTTTTAACCTACTGGCTACACTGCAGGAGCCTCAAAATACCACTATTCTCCAGTGGGATATTTCTAGCTAAGTAACCCTTTCCATGACTAAGCATCATGTGAATAATTCATAACACATAAAATAGCTTGCAAGCTATGGTACATGTAGGAAAAGCAGTAATACTGCCCAAGAAAAGCTACAGCTTGTAAAAGGACTGCCCAAGTGTGCAGTATGTGCAGGGCATACGATGCAATGACAGAAGAGTCCAACAAGAACTACTGAAAGCACTTTTCAGTGACCCGCTAGGACTGGATTCCTTCAATTCCTACCACAAAAGTGTTTATTACTCAAAGTGTTGGTAAATTTTACAATTCAGTGGAAACCCCACTACAAACCTGCGGCAGCAGAAGTAATTTTGTTGAAGCATTACCATATCATCATACCATACATCAGTGCTTACAAAGATACATTTTTCTAATATCACAATACATTTAGGCACAAGCTCTGGATTGTACCCAGCAGTGCTCCAATCCCCCTCAGCCTTACCAAACAAAAGAGGCAGTGCATAAAACTAATTACTCCTACAGATGAAGCATTCAAGGCAGGTAATTGGTTTTGTCCAAGCTGTGCACTAACTTAGGTTTTACTGGGGATAATTTTCTGATGGAAGCTCTATTCCAGTGGCAAGGACTGTGCTCTTTACGCTGTCCACTGCTCTAGAAGTGGCAGCCACTGCTGCAGAACTCCCACCTACAAAGCTGAGCGAAGTGTTGCAGTGCAGAGAGTCTACTCATCTGTCTGCCCTATGAGCTCTGCAAGTCTGCCAGGGCATCTCACTTTCCACTGAGATTTGTCTCAGGAAACAGAATTGTTCAGGGATAAAAGGCAGGATCAGCACACATGGCTGATTTAGGCCTTGCACCTCTTGGATGAGAAAGACAAGCCAGTGGCCTAATGAGTGCTAAACTGAACTTCATCCAACATGAACTGAAACCATGAATTTGAGGTATATAGGCTCTACCCAAACTCTGAGCAGCTAGTTTCCACAACAGACAATTCTGAACTGGATTTAAATCATCAGTGTACAGTAGAATGATTCTATTCTACCACTAAAGCCATTCAGCTTCCAGAAAAGTCTATTTAAAATACTACTCCATAAATGTGTACCAGGAAAAAAAAAATTCGCCTATTTTTGCCACCACAAATTCCCTAAGTTATGGAATTTCTGAACTGAGGTATTTTTGACACTAGAAATTCTTCCCAACCCATATTGTTAAATAACACCTTCCCACTTATCCCAATCTGTGCTTTGCTGAGCTTTGACAGCAGTTCTGGGACTGAGGACCCTTCGCTCTCATGCTATCCAGTCTTCAACAGCCACGCTTAAGTTATGGTTCAGAACACTGCAGCACACTGCCATGAAGGTTTCAAACAAAGTTGTACCAAGAGACAGGCTGATGGGACAACAGACTGGAAGACAGAGTAAACAAGATCAAAACTTCAATGAGTCACCTGGATGGTTTTTCATCCCTCCAAAAGTGCATGGGAAATTACAGCATAGAAGCTAGAGTCGCTGAGTAGGCAGGTTGTGCGTTCAAATTACACATTGTAATTCACATGTAAATCAACAGGATGCCTAAATTCACATTTAAATAATAGTGAATGTGTTTCTGAAAGTAAGTATTTCAGTAATGGAAACTACTGCATCCTTTCAACAAAGGACTCTGTACACGATGATCTCCCACAGAAACACATACAGTAAGTCTCACAGAACAATTCAGAATTTTCTCCAAAGCTACAGTGACCCAAAAGCAAAACTTTAAACTCTGGAGTATTTCCTTTTGCCAGCATTAGCAATTGTATCATGCTCCACTCATAACACTTGTTTTTAACAAGCTGTTCACATTCCACTATAACCTGTTGCTGATCACTGTGTGCAGGTTTTGGTTGGGATAGAGTTAATTTTCTTTATAGTAACTACTACAGGGTTGTGTTTTGGATTTGTGCTGAAAACAGTGTTGATAACACAGGGATGTTTTCATTACTGCTGAGCAGTGCTGACACAAAGCCAAAGTCTTCTCTGCTTCTCACACACCCCACCAGTGAGTAGGCTGGGGGTGTGCAAGAAGCTCAGGGTACACAGCCAGGACAGCTGAGCCCACCTGACCAGAGGGATATTCCACACCATATGATGCCAAGCTCAGGCTACAAAGCTGGGGGAAGATGAACAAAGGGAGGACGTGGGGAGCGATGTCATTTGTCTCCCCAAGTAATCATTACACGTGATGGAGCCCTGCTTCCCCGGAGGTGGCTGAACACCTCTCTGCCCATGGGAAGAAGGGAATGAATTCCTTGTTTTACTTTGCTTGTGTGCATGGCTTCTGCATTACTGTATCACAACCTACAGATTTTCTCACTTCTACCCTTGATTCTCTCCCCCATCCTACTGGGGGAGAGTGAGCAAGCAGCTGCGTGGGGCTTAGTTGCTGTCTGGGATTAAACCACAACACTCAAAAATGAAACGCTGATAGATACTCTAGATAAAAATAGAGGATAGAGGGAATTTCTGTCTCTCAACCTCTGCAAAGGATTTCCCTGTAGATGATAGTAGAACTATAAACATATACATACATTTGGGTTTGGTGGCATTGTTATCCTGGAGTACATGTAAGGAAGTTCCCCGTACCAGGAGGTAAGCCTCGGTTCCTCAAAAGATACTTCTGAAATAAGAAAAACAATAAGACTTTCTCCATTGCCTTATCAAAGGGCTTAAAAATGGAAAGCTGATCCAATTCTGGCAAGAAAGTTCATCAAAAAGGGACTGTCCACTCACCTGAAGTTAAAAGCAGCCCCTTAAGCCTCCCATAACAAACTCAAGGGAAGGAATGCTCACAAGCAGACCTGTCTCTGCAAGAATTACCCTGCCAAAAATCTCAGAACCCCATCACTTTTCTCATTCCTATGCCAGACAGGACTGAGATTGGACAAGTTAAAGACAGCAAAATGAAACTGAAATTTTATTTATAACTCTGTCTTATTTTATGTTCTCCTGGTGCTAAGGCATAATAATCTGGCATGGGTTATAAGATGTACCTACTGGAAAAGGTGAATTTGAAAAGAGTGCAGCATCAATGGCACATTACAGAAGCAGAATGTATAACACTGGACAAGGAATGGTTTGTCAAATATGCCTGTGCTCTGCACTGTAACACAAGCACACAGTTAAAAGCACTTTCAACTCCTGAAAATACTATCTCACGCTATTTCTGATGCTTGACAGGTAACATTCTCTGTTATACAGTACTTTTATTGAAGCCAATAAACACAGATGTTGAAGACATTTTCCAGCCCTGTCCAGTAACTACTCAATATACTTCCTACATCCGTTCCTGACTGAAAGAGAAATTTAGCTAGAACAGGTGCCCCTTAGTGAACAAATCCAGAATAGCAGTATCTTCACTTACTGCATACTGAAACTAATAACCAAAAAGAAGGGAAATTAAATGTGCTCTGCTGGGATTTTTAAGTGAGAGTGGCAAAAAACATTCCTGGTGACAGAAACCTCAAATAATAGAGTTATTGCAGCATCACTGGAAGACAGTATGAACACACAATCTAAAAAAGAAAGCGGGGTGGAAGCAGGGGAAGAATTGGAAATGGCAGAGGTAGCAGTAAAATACAAGGATTTTTAAGACAGGCAGTTTTAATTTAGAAAGATCTCATTTAATTTGTAAGAGACATTTAACTGAAGACAGAGATTGAAAAATACACAGCAGTACTCTCCATATACAGTTTTTCCACATATAAGGAAATGCCAAAGAGCTGTAATGTCTAAAATGAAAATCAATGGCACATGGACTTCTGTATAGAAATTATTTGTGAATGACACAAAACCCTGGTCTACACATTCCTCACCTTGCCTGACATGAGTTCTCTGACCCCAGGGTATGTCTTGGAGGAGTTGTTCAAACATCCAGTCTGCTTGTTCTGAGTCTATAAAGCCAGGAATCAAATGAATCCTAAGGAGAAAAAGATAAAGAAAAGATGGATTTAAGCTAGAGGAGGGACGGTTTGAGATTGGGTATCAGGGGGAAGTTCTACGTGGAAGTTCTATGTGGAAAGAGTGGTGAGGTGCTGGAACAGGATGCCCAGAGAGGTGATGGATGCCCCAACCCTGGAGGTGTTCAAGTTCAGGTCAGATGGGGCCCTGGGCAACTTTGTCTAGAACCAGACTCTGGAGGTTGGTGGCCCTGCCTGTGGCAGGGGGGTTGAACTTGATGATCCTTGGGGTCCCTTCCAACCCAGACCATTCTGTGATTCTGTGAAGGAGTATACACTTCTCTATATGCTTTGATAAAATATTCTCATTTCCAAGATTCCTAAAGGAGCTAAGAATGGCTTTAGCAAATGAGACCAAAAGTCAAAGTCCAGTACCCTATTTCTGACCACAGCCAAAAGCAGGTGTGAAGGGAAGAAGAGAAGGAAACAGGAGCTTCTGATGAGTCTTTCCCTCAAATACATCTAACTGCTTTTTAAGACCTGTAAAATCATGACACTAACAAGCCCACAATCAGCCGTATACTACATGAAAAGTGGCATCCTTCTGCTTATTACTAATTTCTGATAAATTAGATAGCCCCTGATTACAGTGCTACAATCAAGACCAGTAAATAATCATCCTCTACTCACCATCTCCATGGCATTCAGAATTTGACAGCTGTTTATCACTACTGCTATCCAACCCTCTCTCTTCCAAGGACAAAGGCCCTAGAGTACTTAATCTCCCCTAATTCTACATTTTCAAATGTGCATTTTGTACTTTGACTGCAGCATTCAGACTTTTCAGCCACTGTGGTGAGCTGCAGAGTAGGAATGCTGCTCACAAGAAGTTACTTGCAAAATTACTGAATGCTCCAAAGACATGACAGTAAGTATATATATATATACATATATAGTAAAGGTAATAAAAGAGAAGCAAGATCTAAATAACAACTTCCCAGAAATGTGTATATTCCAATATAACAATCTAATATGTATATATTCCAGAAAGCAACAGAATAACCCAGTTGGCTGTGGATGTTCCCTCTTTCTAGTTGGTCAAAGCTTTTACTTTTCAAATGCGTATAAAAATGTATCTGTAGCTTCAGAAGAAACCAAGATGAAAGCTTTGAAATAAATACACAAAAAGTTAAATGCCCTTGTCACCCCCCCACTATTAATAAAACCTATAAAATTCAGAAGAAAAGGATTAATATTGATATTGCAGCTGTGTCAGCAAGGTAAAATAAAATGCATTTTAGTTAGGAGGAATTGCAGAACAAGTTTGTTTTGGTATGAAGTGTCCTGAAGCTGAAATTATTAAGACACAGAATATAAAGAAAAGGGACAGTCCTAAAGTTACCAAATAGCCCTAAAGATAAATGCTCTCATTAGATTAATTTAAAACAAGTCCAATTTACAGCTAAAAGTTTTTGGTAGCTCTAAACTTAATAAAACAGACATCATGCACTTGCTAACACAGGAATACCAACTGGAATTTCAAGCAGTAACTTACACTGGATCCTGAAACAAACGGACTGAGTCCCTTCTCCTTATTCCGGACACGAACACTAGATGCAGTAAGCACTAGATTTTCAAGAGGTTCATTTTTCTTCTCTTCAGTGCTGCTCAGAACTGCGTAAGCCTCTGCTACCTGATACTCAAAGTACTTCCAGAAGCACTCTAAACAGAAGATACACAGGAAGGGCAACGTGCACCTGCGAGAGTCAACTCTCTGCAGAAACTAGACTTCAGAAAGCTAAAGTGTTGTTCTGCAACAGCAAATTACAAATTGAAAAAAACAAAAAAAGCTGTACAATTTGCTTACCTAGAAATGCCAGTTGGAACTTTGCTGAGCTCATGCACACCAGGCTTGCTGAAAAGGCAAGAAAGAAAAAAGCCATCAGATGAACAACCAACAAGAAATTTTCTTACGCTGAGCAGCATGGACTAGAACTGCTGTAAAGCTGGACCAGAGAGAATATTCTTTAAAAAGGACACAGAAAAAAAAAAAAAAAAAGCTTTGCACTACTCAGGGAAGCAATGCTTTTCTGGAGGCAGCCAGAGGTTAGAGAAGGGCAACAGAGGATGCTGCCCTGGCAAATGAGTTTGTGTGTACTCGCCTGCTCTTCAACAGAGGCTCAATACAGGGTTTTACAGTTCTAGAGATACGTACACGAGAGGTGTCACAGGGAATCTAAAGGAGACAACCGCACGCTGACCATTACGTTTGCACTTACAGGTACACAAAGAACATGAGTGGAACTGGAAATACAAAACCCAGTTTTGAGTCAAATGACTGATACCACTGTTCTGCTAAGAACAAAGTGTCCATCCACCTGTGCAGCACAGCAGGCTGAGCTTTTCAGGTACGTAAGCAGTATTCTGACTAATGTAGCTGGTACAGAGGGTAAGAGGTTCTTTCCTGTTCCAAGTTACAATGGTCATAAAGTATTTACTCATGCATGGACAGCTTGCTTCACCTGCTACCTCATTTTCTCTAAAGCTAGCTTCAAATTTTATACTGCTTTTTTTTTGCCTAGAACACTCCAGAAAATAATCACACTCCAGTGTTGCTCTTCCTCAAAACAGTTCACTGCTCAGGAGATGATGACATACTGTGTTTTGTGCTCTGCTTTATTTAAGAAAGTTAAATAAACAGAAACTTCTGATCTCTTCCATAACACACGTGCAGAACATAAACCCTATTACCTCCAGCACATTGCTGCGATGAGAACAGCATCTCAGCTTTGTCTCCTCTGTATTTTTTTCATTTGATTTATAAATAAGTGTAACAAATGAAAGGTCAGTGAACCTTTAGAACGTTTTTAACACACATATTTACTTAATACCTAGGTACTATGTTATTACAACTAAACATAAACAATATGCAAAGAACACACGGCTGTATCATTCATACTGAAATGGAAAATTAAAACATAAGCAAATCTGTTGCAATCTGTAAATGCTTCTGGGAAAATTCTGTAACTATTTCCAGCATTATTTTTCATGACTGGACAGAAACACCTCTCACAAAGGAGTTCTACTTAACGAATGGCTCACTCCCATGCTGGCAGCGGGAGAGCAATCAAACATCTCATCTGAATTAAGCCTGCTCTGCACAAATCCCACCTAACACCAAACCTGAAGCTGCTAGAGAAGATTACCCCCAGATCCCTTGAAGTAAAAACAACACATAGCCAGTCAAAAGTTGAATCTATAACTTGCCTCTCAGGAACTACTTCGTAAAAAATCTCTTCCAACAGGACCAAACTGAAGCATATTTAGCTTTCAAAATCTGCAACTTCACCATACACCACCACACCTTGCCATGTGTCATGCTAAGGTTATTCTGAAAAGATCCCCATTTCAACACAAAGGGTAAGTGATACATGGTGTACAAAGATCTAGTTTCACTATGAATTTTACTAGCAGCCACTTTCCCAGACTTTCCAGGAAAGCACTGCTCAAACTGCCATTCCAGCTGTAATAATGGATAATGGGTAAGTTCCAGCATGGTTTATACAGGGACTGTTCCAAGAAAATGTACACTGCTACCCAAATTTGCAGTTCTGTTGATCCAGAACGTCCAACTCCTTGTTCTTCCTGGTTTATAAAGCAATGCTAAAGCTATAAACACTCATCAACACAGACTTGGACTCTCCTGATTACAGATTCACAGTTCAGGATAGAAGGACTGGAGTCCCCATTTTGTACTGAAACTTCTTCCAAAAACACAGCAGTTGTAAGCAGAGAAGGAACTCTTTTTCAGCAGATCCCCACTGATGAATGAGACAGAAAGCTGCATGGAGGACAGTTAAGCCAGCAGTATACTCACTCTATCACAGCTGCCTCAGGAACTGTGCGCTCCACCTGAAAGGCAATAAACCAGTAAGTGATGAATATTCAACATTTAAGTACCTGGCATGGTCTAGAACTATCTGTCACCTCTAGTGACTATATATAGCTGCAAACTGCTATGTCAATGAGAAAACCCTCTCCATGCCCTAGAAACTCTCCAATGCAGCTACCACTGCAGGCAGTTTTTAACAATCAGCTGCCCCCTAAAGGACATTCATTTCTAAATTACTGATTATTGCACTAACTTGGTATTTATCAACTACAATAAAGAAAATTCTTATTCTTACACTTGGATGGAAAAGTCTAAAGGGAGTCTATGGGAGGGATGAATAAATCCCAGGCCCCAGACAATGAGCAAAAGACAAGACAGACCAGAAGTAGAGACTGACACTTTAGAATTGCTGCACTGCTTGAGATAGCTGGTTTCTGTTAAAACAAAAAGCCAACAGTAGTTTAATCCAGCCTGAGTTAACATTCTGGTTGTCTCGAGGATTTATGCTTCTCTTCTCTGTGCTCAGTGGAGTGCTGAGATGCAAGGAGGTACTGAGTTGAGCAAAACCACAGTACTACAGAGATACCAGGGCTCTACCACAGAGGACAGAGAATCTTCCCAGAGCAATCCTTCCAAGCCACCAGGACAGACTTTTAAACTTCTGGCTCGGGAAAAAAACATCTTGGACACTTCTATCTAAGCAAGGCACTACCCTCCCACTGCACAGAGCACAACGTCCTTCTCCTGCTGAAGGGATATAAAGCACAATCTATAAAACAATACCATGCTCTTGTCCTGCAGCAAAGATGACAGAGATCCCAACTGAGGCAAAAAAAGCAGAGCCCAAATAATGATCAAGACATTGCATCATTCTGAACATTCAGGATAAAATTAGTTTGTTCCTCTGAAAAAAGTAGTTATGAACAGGTACATAATGAATACTCAGAATCTGAATCTAAACAGAGGAACTGTAACTTTCTGTTTGCCATACATGCAAGACAGTTGCAAACTGCTTGTTCTTTTAATGTGAGATGATAATCTCAAAGTCTGGAAATTTCTATCGTTTGAAGTATAACAAAAGACAAGACTTTGCTAGTTACCATGTAATTTTTACCTCTGATGGCTTTTCAAAGACAAATTGCTTTTGATTGTGAGGCTGATCTTTCCTCATCCACGTTGGTCTGGCACCTGCAGGGGCAAGGCTGCTGGCCACAGGTGCCTTAGGTGCTAAAGTAAAGAGGAAAAGAATTAGGATCACATAAAATAGCATTTTATCATACAAAAAAATCCAGTTTTGAAGATCTTCTGGAATCAGTTTTTGAATTATTCTCCTGTACTTGGCAGAGATTCCAGGGAACAGTCAAATCTACATANTTTTTTTAGAAAACAATACATTTGTTTGAGAAAAAATATTTCTATTAAAAAAAGATTTTTGAATCCAGGGTGAACATATGAAGAGCCACTCAGGTGTGCTCTTTTATGTGTCACATTTACACCTGCAAAGAAGCTTAAAAATGGATCCCGGTCATAGATAAAATAAACATCTTCATTCTATATAATTAAAATCTGGAAAATATAATTTTTAAAATCTCCTTAGAAATAGATGGAATGAAACACACCTGTGACAAAGCTTACAGGCACAAGTAAAAATAGTTGGCTAATTTTTTCAGGATTAAAAAAAAATAAACCGGCTTGTGCAGGATGCTCAGTGCGTTGAGAAACAGGACCTTTAGTAGGCACAGTAATCGGGCGATTGGGTGTTCGGACCGCATTCACCACCCAAACCAGCCCTGGCAAGCCCAGGAACCCACCCCATGCTGTCCTGTCTCTACTCTCTTTGGTTTACATGTCTGACAAAACCCAGCGACATTAACTCCCGCCTTTTGAACTGTATTTTACAATGCTTTCGCTATGATAAGATAAAGGAAGGCACAAGCGTTAAGAATATAACGTGAGTAGCCGTTACCAGACTATTCCCCCACTCAACCGGCCCAACGAGGAGGGCACTACACTTGCTTAAGGGCGCTCATGAAGAACACACCTACGCGCACACAGAGGAGTTCCCTGCACCCAACGCTGCTAAAACACACACACACGAAACACCTTTTACTTACAAACCGGACTCAAATACCCGGCCTTGTTACCGAGAGAAGCCAGACCAGCGTTCGCTCGGGGCCGCTGCAGCCGGGTGGAGCCCCGCAAGGCCGTGGCCGGGGAAGAAGCCACAGCCCGGGGGGCCGCCGCCGCCGCACGCCCGCTGGCTTCTTACCTGGTGACTGGGCCTTGCCTGCGAGCCGTCCCGCCGGGCCACCGGCCCAGCCACCCTGCACACGGGCTCGCTGCCGCCTCTCCGTCATGTCACCGCCTCGGCTCCGGCGGCAAACGCCGGTACCGCCCGACACGGCCCCACGATCCGCCCGGTGCG
>VXBZ01006988.1:123545-154068 GCA_013399135.1 Heliornis fulica | reverse complement strand
CCCCGCCCCCGCGGCCCCCGCCGAGGGTTCCGCCCCGCCAGCCGCTGAGGTTTGGCCCTGCCCCGGAGCCTGGCCGGGACGCTGCGGGCAGGCTGGGGTCAGCGGAAACTGAACGGCTTCAGTCCAGGCCGGGGTACTCGCTCAAGGGCCCCGTTTTTAACTGGCTGCCTACATAGTTACGTACCTATTTCCCGCCGTTCGGTAAGAAGACGTGTGAAGTTTAAATTAATGAGGAAAACCAGAGTTACACCAAGTGACCCCCGCCCCCCCCGTCCCCGCCACCTCCTTCACCAGGGAGCAGGCCGGCACTGCATCCGTGACATATTAGGATCAGAGCTGCAGGGAGGCAGCATGAGAAAACCATGAGAACCCCCCTCCCACCTTTTATTTTGTCCTGTGTGCAGGATATTACCTAGTACAGTGGAAGCTGTTGAACACACACATTTCCAATCCCTGAGGTGAGCAGACATTCAGAAACAGAGTCAAGGCAATTTAGATTAAAATCCATTCCTTGCTGCAATTAGGAAAAGAAGAGACCTCGGTGGAAGCGTGAGCATGGGAACACACAGGGCATGGGGCAAAACAACTGCAAAACCGCCACAAACCTGCTGCCAGATACTGCTGGGCCACAGCTGCTTCAGTGCCTGTTAGACATGTGTGCAAGTCCCCTCAGACATACCTCTCCAAACACCTTTGATAGGTGGGAAATTGTTACTGGGAAATAACCATTTCTTATCTATAGCTTCATTAGTAGTTCTAATAAAGATTTAGTGTTCCAGTGACTTTAAAATAACAGCATTGTAAAACCACTAACAACCAAGAAAACAAATTTTAAAAAGCCTTGGTTTTGGCATGTAAAAGTACAGTTATTTTCACTGCATTATTATAGATGATAAAGGACCAGCAGGCATTTAAATGTACAGACAAACATTTCAAGGAAAAAACACATGAAAGATTCAGAGTAAATTCCATTTTATTTGTTTTACAAAGTCAAAAACATACATATTGTTTAGTCCAATGCTTCCAGATCAGCTCCAGAGCAAACCAAGTCATGTGCTCTTACAGAACTAATGCCACAGACTTCACCATCCCTGTTCCAAAAAAAATTAAGAAAACTATGGGACAGAATCTGCATCTCAGATTTGATCAGCACCATTGCATCGGTATTCAGGTTTTTTTTCAATGTACAGAAATGTTAGCCCCAAATCACGTCTCAGTACAACATCTCTTACTTCAAAATCAGAGCTTGAAATTATCCTTTCAAGGGTAGAAAACCTCTATTCTTCAACCATCAGATAACATGACAGAAAACATTGGTAGCTGCTTGCTATTTGACTTGCCTTGTAAGTTTCAGGACATTTTGTTTATAAAAGGGAATGTTAGAGGGAAAAAAACCCCAACACCTACATTTATTTAAAGAGTAGGTAAATACAACAGCAGTGCAGAGTTCTCATATACTTTGATCCATGTCTCCTGGAGTTGGGTAACTTCAGCCTTGCTGGAACACTTGGGTTTGGAATGGAACCATGACATATCTAGGTAATGTAAAACACAAATTAAAAATACTCTACATTTAAACAAGTGTACTGGTTCTCATTTTTAAAGCTGTTTCAAATATGCAGGATTCACATTTCAAAGGGCATCACTTAAGAGACTGACTGATACATACTTCAAAAATAATTTCACCATCATTGCTAACAAGGAGAGTAACTAATTTCAAGCTCTGCATTTAAAGCACCCATAATTTTACATAGCAACCAGGACAGAACACACAACTTGTGACATTTATCTACATTTTGTTATCACCACCTATTACAAAGAGCAGGCACTGAACTTGTAAAAATGTTTTTACAAATCATGAAGATTACATATTACTGAAAAATGTTAGAGTCCATATTCAAGAACCAAGAATTTAAATACTTTTTGCAATGTTATTCTATGTATATATTTATAGGTGAGTAATTAGACTCATTTCGGTTTTTGACTCATTGAAGTTCATAACCAAAAATCACCCTGGACCACGTAAGCAGAGGCACACTCACAAGCTGGCTGACGATGCAGAATCTTTGCAAGCACCCAAAAGCTGAGCAGTGAACAAGTTACACTCTGTCAGTAGTGCTAGATTACCTTTGTAAATAAATATGAGAAAACTACTTTTTCTGCCCTTCACCCCCCCAAAAAAACCCCCAGCTGTGATAGTGTCACGGTCCACAGGTACTACACCACCAAGCTGTTCAACAGCGCAATGTCTCATCAAGTCCATGTAGGTTGTTCTTAGAGCATGGTGCATTTTTAGTCCAAAGCAATTCCCACACCCCACATCCCACTATCTATAAACAAATAAAGCCTATTTTTAATCCAATATTAGAAGTCAACAGTCTTGTTTCACCTATACCATCCAAACAAGACTGTATTGCTTGTTAGAAAGTATACCTATGAAGATATTTAAAGCATTAGCTCTACTTGGTGCTGCAGCGTGGGTACAGAACCTGCAGGATCCCCAGGTTCCCGAGACTTGAGTTGCCTCCAAATTACTTCTCCTTCATTTTTTTCAAGTAACGAGCCCGTATTTGTCTGTTTGTTTTCATGAGTATATTCATGGCAGCAGATGTAGGTAGAAGAGAGAAGACCCAGCCCTAAGAAAAAAAAAAAAAAAAGAGGGAAAGTCTCAGCTTTTTAAAGCTTGTATTAAGTGAAATTTGACAATTACCAGTGCACAAATATTACCAAGTTATCATCAGAAGTTAAGGATCAACAACAAATTTTTTTATATTCTGTGGTGGTTTGACCCTGGCTGGAGGCCAAACTCCTAACAAAGCCGCTCTATCACTCCCCTCTGAGCTGGATAGGGGAGAAAATACGTGTTGAGAGGCTTTGGAGTCAAGATAAGGACAGGGAGACGTCATTCTGCAATTAGCGTCATGGGCAAAAAAGACTCAACACAGAANTTCCTGTGCCAGCGTGGGGTCCTACTTACAGAAGACAGTCCTCCCACAGGGCCTCGGCTCTTCAGCTCCCCAGCATGGGTCACTTCTATAAACTCATAAAATGTCTCTCAGTCTCAGACTGCTGGGCCCAGGCTGTTCCCTCACAGAGTCACAAGCACCCCCAGCAAACCTGCTCCGACCTGAGCCTCTGTCTCTCTCTGTCTCTCTGTGCCTCTCTCTGCCTCTGTGCCTCTCTCTGCCTCTTATCTCTCTCCACAGGCTGCAGGTTCTGTCAGGAGTTTGCTCCAATGTAGGTCACAGATTCTTCCCTATTCCTCCACCTGCTCCATGGTGGGCTCCTGCCTGGTCCAGGTGCCTCTCCATGGGCTACAAGTGGGGTCTCTTCGTCCTCCATGGACTGCAGGGGGACACCCGCTTCACCATGGTATTCTCCACAGGCTGCAGGGAATCTTCTCTCAGGGCCTCCTCCTTCCCCGCTTCACTGACCTTGGTGTCTACAAAGTTTCTCACTCCCTTCTCTGGAGGCAAAATGTGGCTGTTTGTGTTTTTCTGTCTCTAAAACGTGATTCCCAGAGGTGCTATGACCAGCGCTGATTGACCTGGCCCGCCCTGTTGGCAACAGGATTTTTTGAAGTTTGGACTCTGAACAACAGCTCGTATTTGCTTCGTTGGACCCTTAAACTTTCTGCTTCTTAAAGAAGCCATGTTGCAAACCCATGACATATTCAAAACTATTCTTAACTTTTCTTCCATAATAAAGACAAAGGACATTCCAGATCCTTACGCTTACCAAGGGGACTTACCATAAGTGCATGGGGCAGGCACCCGTTGGTCTGGGACTGCAGGCCCACCGTGCCTAAGGCAGCTCTGACGTATGTTTCAGGACTGGGCTTATCAAAGGTTGGCTTGCGGATTTTGGACATTTTTGTTGCCACATAATACGGTAGAACACTCTGCAAGTAGGAAAGAGCATGTTAAGCAGAGAATGCTTTCAGATTAACTGACAGGTTCATCGAGGAACTCAAATAATTGGAAATTTGGCAACATGTATACTAAATTCTAGCTCAAGGTTCCTTGCAAATCTGGTCATAGGATCACAGTGTAAAATATCAAAAACATTCTTCATCAAGTATCTTGTGGGCTATGTTTGGAATGTGAAGACTAGATAGTGATCTGTTGGCAGTCAGCATCTGCAGTTGGGGCCCTAGAATAATTACTACAAGCTTATAGTTGTAAAGTTTTTCTTAAAATTTGTGAGTGCAAAACTTCTTTCCAGCATTGCTGCTTCTCTGGAGTAAACCCCCAATGCTTGCTTGGGAAGGAGGTGCAGAACCTAAGACAGGGGCTTCATACTTGAGTACAGCTCAGTTAAAGTCTGGCACCTGTACAGGGAGCAACGCAGAGACAGGAGGGAGGAGAAGGAAAGGGAGACTTGGAAAACTGAGTTTGGAACTCCACAGGAGTGCTGAGAGGATGGACAAGCTATCAGTACCACAGTGGAAGACCTAAAGGACAAAAGAAAAGGAAGGATCAAGAAGTAGAGCTCAGCTATTGGGCTTTTACAGCTATGTTTGGAAGAAACAAAACGTGATGGTGATCTTGGAACTATCCAGCCCTGGTATAATGGAAAAGCAAGAGGAAGCAGCAGGAGTATCTGGTTGACAGACAGTGGTACCATAAAGGCATGTCTATGGTGAGGCAAGATAGACTGGGAGGATCCAACCACACTGGACACCTATCGCCATCTGGAAAAGGAAACACACATACACTTAGAGCTATGCATGGCTGCACTGGCGATTCAATACATACAGTCACTGTATGTATTCAATACATACTGCCCATTGCAGCAGTGAGCACTACAATGCATGTGCCTTTCCAGCAGATACCCAAGAAGCATGGATCCACTTCTATACTAATGGGACTCAAAATGAAAATACCATGTCTAAACGCAGTGCATTTGGGCAAGTTAGTTTGGAAACATGCTTCTCCATGTTAGACTCTTACAGAACAATGACTACACATGCTTGACTGCAGAAACATGAGCTTTACTATCACACACTCAGCAGCATAGCACCGTAGCAGAGGGGGAAAAGGACCATTTGAACTCTCACAAGCTATTCACTCATACCATGGCTGTGCACATTTCAACAGGAGTCTGACCACCACAAACAGGAAGCACTGGTACATCTGCTCAGTCCTTCACTATAGACCACATACTTCTCTCTATAAAAAGGACTTTCAAGAAATATACTGTGTATGAGTCCACTTTCAAATGGAGAGGAAAACAGACATGAATTTCACAAGCGTAAGCAGTTACCATCACCTTTAATGGTGCCAAAAACAAAGTTCTTGGAGGACTGAACTCTGTCACTCTGTTACCCTAACAGCATAGGTACCTGGTTTCAGCTCCAGGGCGTGAACATCATCCATTTTTCAGATTACATTTCACCAAATCTCTAGTTTTGTTTTTAACAAAAGAAAAAAATTCTAAGCTTCTTCTATAGCACCAAATTATCTCTGCAACATCCCCACGCAGAATGGTATGATGTCTTCAGTTAAGATTTCTTTTCTGCTTTCCTCTCCTCAAAACAGACTTTGTAACCAAACTGCACTGCCCAGTTAAGCCACTGGATAGCTTGAAGGGGCAAACAATTGGCACATGAGGATA
This sequence comes from Heliornis fulica, assembly GCA_013399135.1. Classification (NCBI taxonomy): domain Eukaryota; kingdom Metazoa; phylum Chordata; class Aves; order Gruiformes; family Heliornithidae; genus Heliornis; species Heliornis fulica. The sequence continues at coordinate 148,452 of VXBZ01006988.1, read as the reverse complement.
CTTGAAAAAAATAACAAGCACACCAGTAGCACTACTTGTTAGTTATTGAACCAGAGACTTCACAGCACATATAAGCATGGGATTACACTCCAACAATCTTTAACTCCCAAACAGTCTCTAGAAAACGGGTATTAATTTCCAGAAAGTTAAGCTTTACCATCCCCCCCTACTGTGTTGTATTTTAACAGCCATGAAGAAATCTGTTGCATTAAGTTAGCTTCCACCATACAAATATAATGGACATTCATGAACCTTACCTAAAACTGGCATAAAAGGTTAAAAATATATATATATCTTTCACTGCCTAAAGCCCTCTAGCATTCTGTATAGAGACAGATATAAACTCACACTACCTGGACAAAGAACCGTATAGAAAACTCCTTGTCTTTATCCACACAAAGCCCAGCCTGCTCTCCAGTTTCAGGGCATGCCTTAAAATTAGCTTATGTCAAAACAATGTCTCTTACTGTCTTAAAACATTTGCTAGTGCTTACATATCTGACACTAGTTAAAATTGGCCAGCACCTAGAACTGGGGACTTGAATCTTGTATGGATGCAAGGACTGATCTCCAAGTCCTGAACAGAAGCCTCTACTAACTATGCTACATTCACATGAAAATAAGCCCCTACAAATCATAATAGTTTGTTATAGTAGGAGGGTAGGGAACATCGAAGAAGAATTGCAGTAACCAAAGCTGTAAGAAAGCTTAAAAAAATAAGCTCTGGAGGAAGGTAATGGCATTAGTCTGGTCACAACACACTTTTGTGAACACCTGGACAGTCAGGCTTGTTCGGTGCAGTCAGAAGAAGGCCAGTGGTGACCCAATACCTGCCTGTAGTTACTTGAGATATGAAGGCAAGAGCCACACTCTTCTTGGTAGTGCCAGATAAAATAAAAACTGTAGGTTTTGGCTGCAAACTTTCAGACTGCACATGAAGGAAAAAAACTGTTTGCCAGGCAAGAAGCACAACACTAACAAGGAGGTCACAGTATCCCAGGCTTCAAAGGGTTATAAGATTTGGCTGTATAAAGCCCACAGCCTTATGTTAGTGGAAATCCCACTGTTAACACTGGGAGAGCAGTACATAAGGCTAGAAAACCTCCTAGACATCCCTTCAAACATACACTATATAAAATCTGGTATTTTATATAGCGGATACGGTAGAAGAAAACAGGTCGTGGAAGTTTTCACGATTCAATTTTGCTGTGGAGAGTAATAAAGTAAAGAGGGCAGATGCTGACACTGACTAAACAGGTAAACACACACAGTATTTTAGTCTGTGCTCTTACTGTAAAACTAAGAGGCCTGTCAGCATAAAGCTCCCTGAATCGCAGTAAAAGTGCTACACGCTGTTGAAACTAAGCTTCCTCAGAGAAGGCAACCTGCTTGCACAGAAGTGATACACCTTAGGCTGAAGTCCAGAAGTTGGGTAAAATGCTGCCTGTACTGTGTTTCTGCCTTCCCTGCAGTGGTAACTCTGCAGGTATTGGCATGGTGAAAGTTAACTGTTTTAAATGGTGATCTCAACTGCTAAGTGCAAATCTGGAATTAAAAGCACTGAAGGTCAGAGAGATCAACTTCAAAGAATCCAAAGGAGATGCAGTTTTCCACAGGGCTGGAAGATACATCAGCAAGTCTTCACATGGTCCTGGTAATATTCATTAGCAGTTTATAGTGGCTTAGGCTGAAGCAAGGTGACAAGGACATGTACTGCAATAAAATTAGCATAACAAATTGAAGCTGGGAAAGCTATTGATCATCAGGCCCATATAACTCAGAATGGCAGTTCACTCTACATTTCAGGGCAAGAAGTGCTGTCAGGAATTCAACACCCTTAGTTAATGTGGGAGTTACAAAAAGACAGCCTACCACAACCTGTTTTATACAGGAAAACATAACTGGCTTTCTGTATCAACAGTTAACTCACATTTTTAACACTACAAACAAATGACAAGACACTGAAAACTTATTTTCTAGCTTTTCCATATCCAAAAGCTAGGAAATCTTTCCCATACTATATACACTCATCCTGTGTTTAATGCCTTTAGCCAAGCATGAGTTACTAGGTTATTTACAAGTTTGGTTTCAATAGGTACTCTGTAGTCCTGCTCCTTCTTCATTTTCCTCTCAAACTGACAGAGATCAGAATCTGAGGAAGAAGAGACTATCTGGTTACAAATGCACATAGGAACTACACATCTCAAAGATTACAGAATCACAGAATCATTTGGGTTGCAAAACACCTGTAAGATGGTAAACTCCAACTGTTGGCTTAACGCTGCCAAGTCCAACCACTAAATCACATCCCTAAGTACAACACCTACATGTCTTTTAAATCCCTTCAGGGATGGTGACGCAACCACCTCCCAGGGCCGCCTGTTTCAATGACTGACAACCCTTTCAGTCAAGACATTTTTCCTCATATCCAATCTAGGATGCAACACTTATTTCTTCTGCAAGCATCTGTCTCTAAATACTCTCACACTGAGGTAACTATTAGCAGCTTTACCTGAGAAAACAGCAGAAAACAGAAAAAGCCTAAACATCATACCTCAACACACAAAACCAAAACAAAACCAGATGCAACCAGCTCTGTTGCCACTGAAGCTGTGTTGAAGGAGCCCGTGCCTCACACACACTGTGGTAGGCTTGAGTAGGAAAGAAGTTCTAAGGTTTCATATTATTGATGTAGAAAAATGTTCCACCAGTTCTTTCGGTCTCATTTGAGAGCGCACACAAAACAGCCTATGTGCTGAACATGCATCTGTTCAGTGCTACCTTTTTAAGCATCCTGCACATTGGTTGAGCTGAAGGTACATCCCAGAGTGCTATGGCACAGCATCAAATGCCCTGAGAAGTCAGGCTGGGGAAGCTCTATGGCAAGTTATCTGTCACCAGCATAAAGCTAATGTCACCTAGTCTGTCCTCAGGAAGATCTATGACAGCAGTAGTTTAATGCTTTCAGGGATCACACTTTGGGCAGCTTCCTCTCTGCTGCCAGCAGACCCCAAAACAAAGAGCATCCCTTAAGATCTTTAGTGACAGGTTAAAATACAGGTTTAAATGAGGTCAGTAACCACATGAAAATAGCTCACCCTGTAATTGCCTTTTTTCTTAACACAACCTCTGTCAGGAACTGGGACAGGACATTATGCCAAACAGCTGGTACTAAACATCTGGTTATTAAACTGCAGGACATTTCTGGTGCTAAGTTCTTGTTTTCCTAAGTATACTTAAGGGGAATAAAAACAATCTAGCACATCAAAAAAGTTAACATTAAGCTTAAATTGGTAACAACTTTTCCATGGATTTAGCCAGTAACAAAAACTACAGTTGGTGATTACACAAAAAGGTCAGTGACTTGGTACCTTACTCCTCATAGAGCCTTCGGTGTTCAGATGGTTTTGAGAACCATCATATAGAACAGGGGAATGACTTACATGGACATCAGCTAAGACTGTCTGTAAAAAGATCCCTCAATTAAATCAGATATAGCACTGTCTTCACAGTACAGGTAAGATCTAGTACCAACTTCTTCAGACTGACCGTGTCTCTGGAAAGCAACTGGTGTAATAAATAATGAAAACCTGGAAATCCCAGCTATATTTTGGAAGCAAACAATAAGAGTATTTGAGAAGTGGTATTAAAGAAAATCTCTGTGAGACTGGCTTGGTTTGCTTTTATGCCCTATCAAAAATGATTAAAATCATGACAGGTAAACAAATAGGGGGAAAAACCCCAAGTCTCATTAGTAATGTGGAAATGGAGAAGAAAATTAAATCAGTCAATTACATAGAAAGGTTCTTTGAGGGTTTTGTTTGCTCTTAGGCTAGCAGTTGATTCATGGACACTGGAGGGAATGGACTGCTGCTATCCAAGTCTTTAGAGCAGTTACTCACTAAATCGCTGTGCAGATGCACTCCAGAGGTCCGTTCCAGTAGATTAAGTTGTACAGAGATGTAGTTTACAGAGTTGCACAGAGTTTTATGGAATATTTTATGAAGTTTTGATTTCTACTACCATCTAAGAAAAACACCCCACCAAACCAACAAAAAAATTAAAAAAAACCCCAACCAAACCCCAAACCAAACCCAAAACCCCCAAAGCACACCACCCATGTTTTCAGTTGTTTCAGGGCAACTTAAGAAAGCTGCTAATGGGATCAAAGGAAACTCTTATCTTTAATCTGTGTCACATATTCACCACTAAGAGAAAATGCCGATTCCCTTTTGTTACCAAGACACCCATGTTGCTGTGGTAACCACACTTACGTGAAACAAACTCTACTCACCTGCACAATGATGCCCTTGCTCTTGTATTCTGCATGAAGGCTGCGAGAGAAGTAATCCACAAAAGCCTAGAGAGAAGAAAAGGGAAACATGCAGCATGCTAAGCATTAAAAAGGAAACTACAGTTTGCAGGTTTTTGTAAGTGTATCTGAATTACTATTTATATAGTTCTGTTTTCAAAGTGGAAAATCTTAGGTTTTCAAAGAAACTTTGTATATTAGAGCAATGCCATCTGAATAGAAACCTTATTATTGCAAAGCATTTTTACAGAAGCGAGACTCAATCTAAACAAATAAAACCTTTTCTGATTTAGAAGGAAAAGGAACTAGATTTGTTACATAAAGCCTAGTTAAAACAGAAAAAGACTTTGTATGTTCACATTTTTCACTACTAATGTCACCTCATTAGACATATTTTAGAGAATTATTTAAATAGAATTTTTTTTTGTGCATGGCTTTTAAAACACAATGTTTAAATACTTTGTCTTCTGCCTTCACACTTGAAAGAAATGCCACCTGACGGTGATACTGCTTCTTAGCTCTGAAGTCCACCTCCACAGATTCCCTTCCAAATTTTTCTAAGTTTAAACTTTTACTCTTGTAATTTTTAAAAGAAAGAAGTGAAAAGGCTTAAAAGGTGGATGTTAGTACCTGTCTTCAAGATGCCCTCACATCTCATACAGCTGCCTCCATAACTATATTGAGAAAGAATTGTCCTAACACCGCAAGGCTACTCGGCAGTTCAAACCAACATAGATTCCCCTTCCTAGAGTTCTTCTAAACCACCTTTCCACTTTTCCCTCCTGCAGTCCAGTGAGACAAAATACCAGGTTCTGCCGGGGTTCTTGTTTTAATGAAACAATGCATCCAAGTAGGATGAATGGAGAACCCTCAACTGAAGTAACTAAATTTTCGTATCTGTGCTTGAAGCTAAAATAAATACTAAAATCAGTTCACATATTTAAGAAGCAGTTGCTTCAGACCAGCTTAAAAACAAACAGCAAAGCCCTTGTATTTCACTTTCTTTAGTCCTCCTTTGCTGACCATGTCACCACTGGTTCAAGTGAAACCAGTGCTTAGTGTTTGCAGTGCCCAGTGGTTTTCTTATTAGTGTCATCCTACTGAATTCAGCCTGTATAAGAAGAAAGAGAAGCACTCTCATGCTGCTGGGCTATTTCTATAGATGCTTTTCTAAGCATAGACAAGATCTGAAAGAAAACTAGATTTTGCTGTGTAGCAGACAGATTCTTTTATTCCTCATCTTCAAGTTGCACATCCAAGCCAGAAGGAGGCTCATTAAACACACACACAAAAAAGCTTATATTCTGTCCAATTGTTCTTTCCTTCTCCCTTTCCTCCCAGTGTAAGTTCTTAATTAAATCCAGGATTCAACCAGTGCCTGGAAATGAGACATAGCAGCAATGATTTAAGCGTAGCAGTCACGCTGCTGCAACAAGAAGGCGCTCGCATAGACTTGCAAATAGTTCAGTGCAGTCCCTGAATACAGTTGCCAGATGTATGTGTGATAATTGCAAAGAGTATATCAATAATCTATTACAAATAAATAAAAAACCTGCTATTGTGTTGATCAAAGGGCTTTGATCATTCAAATTTTGAACTACTTTGACATGAGAGACTCCTGAAATCAGTTAGTGCTTTAAACATGAAGAGACCGTATAGAGACTGTCATCTCTACCGGTTGCAGAGAACTTGCAATAAAGAGACTGTTCATTTTACATGAGAAAAAACAACTTCCAGTAGCCAAACAAACTTTGGATATTTTCTTCCTGAAGAATTTATTTCAAGACAAGGTGGTTTTTTTACCTCCAGATGCTCAAGCCCCCCAACAGCCTTTAAGCAGTCTTAAGAACTAAAGCATCACCCGAATAAACAGACAAATACTTTAAAAAGAAAACAACTTCTTGGCTATCCAGTAAAAAACCCAAGTACTAAAGATGTGACAGAGGAAAAAAAAATTAAAATCTTATTTCACTTCTCATGCAGGTAGATTGGTAAGCCTGTCAAAAATAGGACTAGGATGTCTTTAATAGTGTCTTGTTTCATTGTAAAATAAGGGATTCTCCACAGAAAGGTTAAAGAGTTGGACTGCATCTGTTCCTGATAATTAGCCAGAGCCATTGACTTAGACCTGAAGGATACTATGCTTTAAACCTCCTCTATATAGATGAGGAAAAAAAACCCTAGAAATTGCAGATACAGTCTTTCTATAGCTACATTAGGGGAGTCACTTTCATGCTTCCTAATCTCGCCATTGTAGATGAGCAGTGCTGAGAATAGGCAGATTCCTTAACCTGCAATTGAGTTTCTTAGGGGGAAGGGAGGAAACATTTGATACTGTCATTGAAAAAAGACTAACTAAAGCAGAGTTAGGCATATTATCTTGAAAATCAGAAGCTCAATTCATTCCATAAAGCTGAAGGCATTGCCACAACATAAGTGACCTTTCGTATTAAAACATGAAACAGCCATTTCAAGAGAAAACTTCATCAGCAAAAAATAATTCAGGCTTTCATTATTTCTAAACTTAAATATCCCCTCCTTTAGTAGGAATAAACCAGTGTGCATATTTCCTTTCTGGAAATATGAAGATGTTACTCTAGAAGGAACATAGGTCTATTCTGTCATGAATGACACTACTGAAGGTTTCTCCATCCTGTCAAGGTTCCAAAATCATTTTAGAATTTAAAGTGATTACTACCAGGTGCAACCTGAAAAAGCTGTAGTACTATATACATCAGTACCAACGTAAATGTCTCTTGTATTCTGTCTTTACAGTATTAAATAGAGATCTTTTAGGAGAACATCTTCAAAGCTCCTTTAAGTATCTCTGGGGAAAAAAGCCCCAAAACCAAACCAAACCAAAAAAATATAAAAAAATCCCATGTGCAGAAAGACAAAACCAACCCATTGACACAAAGATAAACCAAAGTAGATAAATTTAACATGAAATGTAGATCTAGAGTAGTAACTTATGACCCAGTAAAATAAACCAGGCTGTTGTGGAAGCAGACTGGAAATTTTGCTCACTGCAAGAAGTCAGAGAAGATGCTGGGTGACATTAGAAGAACGTATAGTCAGCAGATCAAGGGAAGTTGCCTGTTCAGTATTGTGAGGCCCTAGAGGTCTATCCTTTCTCTTACCTGAAAGGCTAAACTTAAGGCAACTAATAAAAAAAAGAGACAACTATTTGCTTTCAGCATGAGAAGAATCCTACTCAAATAAATACATATCTATTGAAGATACGTGTCTTCAGTAAGATAGGGAAAAAGGTTTCAAAATCAAACTACCAAAGTGTAAGAGACTTGGTCAGTGCCCTTTCTCAACCTCACACTAAGCTTGCTTGATACACTAGCATCCTTTTCCATACATAAGTAGACAGCATGATGAAATATATAATTTATCTGTTTCCATTACAGTAAACACTTGCACTTTTTTTTCTCTAGACCTTCCAGCTTCCGCTACTGGAAAAATGTAAGTTATGAATTCTGTACTTTTAGTTCACAAAAGCACCACTAGATGGACACCAAAACATTTGTTCCTGGAGTGCTGGCTTATGTCTGACACTTGATTTCAGTGTGGAAAAGAACACTTACCTTGGTTGCGGAGTAAAGAGTCAGCAGTGGCGTTGGATACATCCCAGCAGCTGATGAGATGTTTAGGACTACCCCCTTTGATCTGAAAGGCAGTGAAGATACATTATCACAAAATAAAGAAACATCATTCATGCTTCAGAAAATTACTGCAAGTCTAAAGAAAACTTTTAAGATGCAACTGTGATTAAGATCTGTTTAAAATCTCAACCAAGTATTCAAGCAGCTGGTATAAATCGGAATCACCTCCAAGGTCAACACAGCAGGAGAATTAAGCTCCATCCATATATACACATGTATGTAAACATACATACACACAGAGGACTAAACTCTGCCAAATTGGGTCACTGAAGCTGACACAAGCCTAAATCTTAGTCTAACGTGGCAGAAATAGCAACAAAAGTTTGTTCTACAGCTCACACTGTGATAATCCCTTTCATCTTCTAAATGGTACTTCCTGATGGATGTTCAAGATAAGAAATACCTGAATCTAGTGCTGAAATACAGAATAGTACAGTATGGAAGATACTCAGTGGATTACTTAATTTCAAGCATGTGTATTTCTGAGACTAGTTTCACATACAAACCCAGACATACTATTCAGAGCTAGGTAAAAACAAGAATTAGTTTTAAAAGTTTCAGGGAAACTAAGGCAAGGTGCTACCGGACAGTCCAACACAGCAAAATATGTATCTCTGGTTCTTCTAAACCTGTAGTAAATTCAAACAATTGTAACCTGAACATACTAAGCATGCAGTGCTTAGTGCAGAATGAGAACATGCCCATAGGTGGGCATTACACAGCTCAACTCCTGCAGATTCACATCAGGTTTCTCATATTTGTTCATCGATGTATATACCCTGTGCTGCTGCTGACACAATGATTTATGTAACTATCTGAAGAACAAACAGTTGAATATAAGAGACAATTAAAAATTAAAAATTAAAACCATGTTAACTTTGACAGTCATGACAACAGATCCAAACCAACATGGCTTCTACCTTGATAAAAGCGTGAGTTAAACCTGTGATTGATTCACCTCTAGAAATGAGAATGCTAATGTGACAGAAAAGAGTAGTTTTGGACATTCAGGATTTCAAACATCTTTGCCCAAGATCATTGTATTTTTCAGGAGCTGTCACAGAACTACAGAACAGGAGGAGTTGGAAGGCACCTCTGGAAATCATCTAGTCCTGCTACAATAGGTTCACCTAACCACAGGTTGCACACAGCTGTGTCCAGGAGGTTTTCCAGAGGAGACTCAGCCTGTGCCAGTGCTATGTCACCTTCACAGTAAAGAAGTGTGTCCTCATGTTCAGATGGAGCTTCCTGTGCTCCAGTTTGTGCCTACTGCCCCTTGTCATGTCACTGGGCACAACTGAGAAGATTCTGGCCCCATCCTCTCAACACTTCTCCTTTAGATATTTATGAGCATTGATCAAATGTCTTCTCAGTCTTCTCCAGGTTAAACAGTCCCAGTTCTCTCAGCCTTTCCTCATGAGAGAGATGCTCCAGTCCTCTGATCATCTTCACATCCCTCTGCTGGACTCTCCCAGCAGTCCCATCTGTCCTGAACCAGGGAGCCAGCACTGGACGCAGTACTCCAGGTGTGGCCTCACCAGGGCAGAATAGAAGGGGAGAACCTCCCTTGACACGCTGGTCACACTCTTGTTAATGTCCCTCAGAACATCGTTGGCCTCTGTCACAAGGGCACACTGCTGGCGCTCAAATTCTTATTCACCAGGACTCCCAGGTCCTTCTCCACAGAGCTATTTCCCAGAAGGTCAAGCCATAACCTGTGCTCGGGGTTGCTCCTCCCTAGGTGCACTCTACACTTGCTTTTGTTGAACATCATTTCAACTCTCCGGCCTGTCCAGGTCTCACTGAATTGCAGCACAGCTTTCTGGTGTGTCAGCCACTCCTCCCAGTTTTGTATCCCAAGAAAACTTGCTGAGGGTACACTGTCCCTTCCTTGATGTCACTGGTCATCTGCAAGGCTTGGTCGGTAAAATAAAGTAGAAATTTGGATCAAAATAAGTAGTATGGAGGAAATAAGACCGGAAATTAATCATGAATTTTCACGACAGTAAAAGGTTAGCAGTGGATGCCAGAAGTTGCTCATATCAAGACAGGTGGTGCTTGTGATATTTATTCATGAGCTCAAATGGGGATTAGCAGTGAAATGAGTATTCGTGCAGTTTTTAAGAGATTACCAGATTGGGGAATACTATAAGGAACTTTTTTAAGAACTCAGGCTGCTATGTGAGCAGACTACAGAATGGCAGATAAAATCAGTATTTAGCAATCCCAACAATGCATACAGAAGAAAAAAAATGTGAATTAATCACAAACCTGGCAGGACTAAATCAACAACCCACTCCCTGGAAAACCTGAGCAAAGTCCACAAGGAGTTCGCTCTTGTACAGCGGTCACCAAACCCAGACAAAGAACAGGATGGTGGGACAGGTGTTATAGTCTAGGGAACACTTTTATCCCTCCAATTATGGGATAAAAACATTAAGAACCTGATAATTTTTTTAAAAAAGGGGAAAATTAAAAAAAAACCAAACAACTCAATTCATCAATGAGGTGAAAAGACTGGTTCAATTTAGCTATTTAAGAGCATATTAAGAGCAGCCATGATAAGAGTATACAGACTAATGAATGACAAAGATCAAGATCTTGATTTACCCTCTCATAATACAAAAGAAAAGATGACATTTATTTAAATGAAAGACTGAAATTTAGATCTGATAAAAGGCAGTGCTTTTCCCATATTCAGAATACAGGAGTACTTGCCACAAAACTTAACTGAGGACAAAAGCTTAATCGGATTCAAGAAGAGGTAACCGTTTACATGGACCAACACGAACCTCGTGCTTCAGAAATGGGCTGAAGCTTTAGACTAGAGGTTGAGCATCCAGGCTGTAAAGCACAGGTCCCAGCATCTGGCTAGACTGCAACTTGCCAGCAACAGTGACCATCATCAAGGCACAGTGAATTCATGGTGGGACCCAGTGACCAAAACCCTCTTGGAAACACACCAAACTAGTAACAGCCCATTGAAGAAGCTCCGTGTGTTGGTGTCTGATACAAATCCACACCCCCACTGGGGGGTTTGTGGTTTACATACTTTCTTCATAAAGAAAACAGTCCCAGCCTTAAAAGCTCATAGCTTAAAACCTCCAGATAAAAGGAAACCGAGAAGTGTGCACATGAGGGGAACACCTCCAATTACTTCAATTACTATTTTGCTTCTTAGAGGAATTGCAGATGTTTTTAGGGAGGGATCTGGAGACCTATGTGAGTATCAGTGCAGCAAAAAGAAACTCTGTCTCTGTGCAACTCAACTCCACACTCAAAAAAAAAAAAGAAGCAACCCCAAAAAAGTTGGTCAAGATGAAGAGAGCCAGGCCCACACCCTCACACCTCCCCACCATTCTACCTTAAGTGGTCCAGCGCCAGGGAGGCTATATTTAGCCATCTCCCTGTTGCTGTGGCAACCAGCGCCTGCTCCAGCTGCACGCCAAGTGGAAAGAACAAGCTTCCTCTGTAATGTAATTATGCACTTGCTACTTCTCTGGCAATAAATACCATAGTTTGATATTTGTCTAGAAACAGTCAACTGATTTTTTTTTGTTGTTGTTGTTGGGATTTTTTTTTTTTGTTCCCAAAGACAGCAAGCCTCGAATTTCAAGTTCTCTGAGTCTCCCACCTTAGACAGTAGCCTGAAGATTTACAAAGGAACTGCTCATTTAAGCGTAATAGGAAGCAGCAGATTATAAATTGTCACTTTAAGTGTTCAGAGCACAGGGAAGGAGCCACAGCAGACAATCTAAATGCCATTACCAGAAGAGGTATTCATCTAATGCTGCTATGTTTATTATAAATAAAAAGCAACAGATACACCAAGATGCACTTGTGTTTTCTCCTTACAGACCTGAATACAAGGCATTTAATTTCTGCCCTGTTTCTGTATTTGTCTTGTAATATATTGCAATATCAATATTCAAAACCATACAGAGTATGCACTACAGTTGCAAGATGCTCTAGCATACTATATCCTATCTATCTACTCAACACGTTACGCCTTCTTGAACATGTGAAGAGTAATGATGGAATTCCTAGTCTAGCCTCATTCTTAAAGCTTGGAGCCTGTTTTCCCTACCCATGGTCCCATGGGTTAATTTAATCATAACCCACGAGAGAAATTTATGGCTGGCATAAAGAGAAGCCAAATACAGCTACCGTTCATTCATGCTCTTGGATTTGCTGGACATCCATGTCCTCCTGTGGTTACAGACTCTTAGCAGTGTTAATGGCCTGTGAGCTATGACTATGCAGGAGTTGGCAGCTGCAGACATTGCTTCTGTGCACTGCAAACCCAACTGACTTCACAAAACCAAACAGAAAATGGAAGCTTTTTCATATATTTTTCCCTAGGACAAAAACCAAGGCCTTCATTCAAATGAAGCAGTCATTCAGAGGGGCTGCCTACACACAGGAAAAAGTTCAAGATGTGTTTTGTTTTGGGTTTGGTTTTTTTTAACCACTATTAACCTTTTCTTTCCAAGCTTCTTGAACATTTATCCTTGAGATTCTGAAGGTAATTGTGCAGTTAGGAAAGGTGAGAAGAAACATGACATGGTGTGCTCAAGGGTAGTCAGAACCAGAAGTCAGCAGGAACTTGTTTCACTGCTTTTCATTCAAGTTATCTTACACAGGTTAATATGTAATGGAAAACGATACTTGGGATATCCTATAAATAGAATATACATGATTCTATCCTGAGAAGCTGAAGATGGCCACTCTGCCAAATGGGTAACTATGATACTTCTTCAGACAAAGAAGAATCTGAGGCAAGGGAAGAGGTTCAGAATACCAAAAAACTGGTAACAAACCAGCATTAAATCCTTTGGAAGCAGAATGCCTTTAGTCAAGTCGGAGGGCTGATTTCACAAAATGCAGATTCCCTTATCTATCAGTAATAGTACGTGGGCAAGGAGCAACTTTTGGCTTATAAACACTGAGCAGCTACCACCACTAGTACCAATAAGTACTATAATTCTCATCCTCCCGCTTGATTGGGTATTACACTCCCACCCCAAAAGCTCTGTCTTAGGTCTTCTTTTCTAATTCAGATTTCTTGACATGAAGTAAAGATCTCCTCATCTCCTGACTGTTTAACTAACATGACCCTCATGTGCTAGACCCTGCATAAATACTGGCCACTAGCTCTCATAGTTTGTGTCTACAAACTGATTTATATTTGAAACATTTCGCTCTGCAACACTCAGACAACTGAATCTTCATCTGCAACAAAGACTACCCAGGTAGCAGGATGACAGAAGAAATACCATGTTTTTTTTCTTATTCTTTGTTGGATTTTGGGATCTGCACTGTACATGTGCTCCTCCTACAGCATTTGTCTGGAGACAACACTAAGTTGACTGTCATGTTCTACATGCAGAACCATGGTTCTACACAGCTTTCCTCTGTATCTCAAGCATAGCTCAGTCCTGACACAGGACAACTGCTGGCAAACTGGTGTTAGCACTGGACCAGAGACAGTGGACAGCCTGAGACAGTCAGCATCAGCAAGAAAATGGCCTGGAGGGACTACAAGGACACCGTGCACCTTTCGGTCTTGCCTGGGAGCTGGGTAGGAAGTCAGTACACGTTTTCTGTGGCGACAGTGGTGTGCAGAGTCTTATTTTCAAGAGCTAGTCTCAAATTCTACTTTTTCAAACGATCACAGACTTTCCTCAATATACCTCCTACTGTATAATGAGAACATACTCTTCGCATCCATTTTACTTACAATGACTTAGAGAAATAGCCTTAAGAAGGTTATTCCCAGGAACTGTAACCACCCCCTCAGAATAGCAGGTTGTTGAGTTAGTGCTGATGAGTCAGACGGGCTTTTTAATTCTGTTCTAAAAGGAATCACCACAACAGTGGAGAAGGGAGAGGAAAAATAAAAAGGGAATCGAGTGGAAAAGGCTTCCACCGTCTGATGATTCATGCACCATCAGCGTGACTCACCCAGCATTACTCTGCCATTAAAACATGGAGACTAGGCTGATTAGTCACAGTAATGAATTTTTCAAGAAAGGATTCTCCCCTATAAATAATGATGACTTTGTCTGGATAGTGTTAGTGTGACTCACCTTTCCAGCATGCCGGGCAGCACCAATCGTGTCATCTGCAAAAAGAAAACATTCATGATGGCTGAGAAAGCAGACACCAGACAGCCAGAGAACGAGGGAAGCTCCCTTCCTCCCAGAAGCAGCTGCCACCCCCTCCACCCCAAGCAAGGCTCGGGGAAGCAGAGACCATACTTTGCGTAGGCAGTTTATTTTTATTCTACCTGGATAACGTGGCTCTCAAGTGGTGTGTGCACTATATCTGGTGAACTCATCCAGCTAGTAGCATAAGTACAATAAGAGTAAATAAAAACTCTTCACTGCTTTGCAGCATCCAGAGCTTCTAAAGAACATTTAAATACCAGAATACTACAGCATTTGCATGATCCCTCTCCCCACACAAAAAGCACTGGTCCTCCTCAAGACTGACTGTATTTTACTACCTGTGCCAAGAGTCACGACACCAACCAATGCATTTTATCATGGCTTACTGAACTGCTGATTTTAAATTAAAAATCAAGTGTGGTGCAGCATGAGCACTGGACAACACTAGTGAAGACAGGTTTCCTACATCTTACCTACAGAAAACATTTAAGTCACCCAAACATTTTTTTGCAGGTGTTTTCACACTGAAGAACTGACAAGGACAGCAGCCTGGCAAACCTCCTCACTGCTCTGGAAGCTTCTTGCCTTCGTTATGATGCTGAGCTACCTACAACTTGCCTGAAGGATTCTCCATAGCAGTAATCCTGAAACAAGCTTCCCAGGTGCAGGCAGAGCAGCTCTGACAGGGGACACAAATCAAGCACTGAACTAAATTTTGACAAATTTAATTAGGGCAAAACAGTTAATTTTCCTACTACTGTTTACTATCATCCTAAACTACAATTTAAATCCAAAATCTCTGCCTTTAAGAAATGATGTCAAAGTTGAGCTTGAGTCAAACACTAGCCTGTGTCAAACACTAGCCTGTCCCAAACCCACTATTAATAAATGTCACATCACTGACACCAAAGACAGATCAGACAAGAAATGGAAATTGTTACCACTTTTCACATCTTTAGAAAGAATTCCAACAAACAAAGTTCTTGAGAACAGTGAGAAGGGATTAATAAAATACTAATGGCACCAAAACGTAATGGTGCTCCTGCCGATAACAAATTACCTGGACCCCTTAACACATGAAGCATTTGAGTAGTATGAGAGGAAAAACACACAGGGCAAAAAAAAATATCTGTGTTTGCAGGAACACTTCTATTACAAAGAAACAAATCTTACTGTAGCAAACCATTCATATTACTGTCACCCTTACATATGACTGTATGAGAGTTTGGGTTGTTGGTGGTTTTTTGGGGGTGAGATGGTGGTGGTTTTTTGGTGTTTGGTCATGTTTTTTAATTTATTTTTAAAGTCTAAAACAGACCCTTTCAGGAATAAAGGAGAAAAATAACAAAAGCAAGCAAAATTTCAGTCGATTGGTGTTGACACACAAAGAAAATGGTAGAGAAGGACTGTGTTTTGCATTATATTGGTATTTCTCACAGATTCTGCCATCGGCCATGCTGACAGCTGACTTACTGAAGTCACTGTACAGGCAGGAGTTGAATGGACCTTACCTTTGTGAAGTTGGCTAGTGACATATCTAGCTCTCAGCACTGCCCCAGAAGTCTTAAGTATTCAGAGTGGGTCAACATCACCAAGTTAAACAGATCTGATGCAACTTCCAGATAACCTCTAATGTGAAATTTAAGTATACGTAAGCTTTTTCATACACTAATACTTCAAGAGGGATGTGGAAACAACTACTTAGTTTAATGTTAAGGGATAAAGAATGACTCAGGCTGGTTTTAAAACTGGTTTAAGACTGACAGACCTTTTATCTGGTGCAAGCTTTACGATGTCTCCCACAGACCCCTTGGCAAAAAGCCATATACTGTTTTCTTGCCTCTCAGGGCGGTGTAATGCTGCATGTCACCTCCACAGACTGCTACAGGATATGGACTGAAATTGCCTTCCCTTAGGCAACCCATAAATGGACTGAAAAAACCTGTACAGGATCTCCGGTTGGAATGCAGAGGGGACCCCACGTTTGNCCAGACAGCCAGAGAACGAGGGAAGCTCCCTTCCTCCCAGAAGCAGCTGCCACCCCCTCCACCCCAAGCAAGGCTCGGGGAAGCAGAGACCATACTTTGCGTAGGCAGTTTATTTTTATTCTACCTGGATAACGTGGCTCTCAAGTGGTGTGTGCACTATATCTGGTGAACTCATCCAGCTAGTAGCATAAGTACAATAAGAGTAAATAAAAACTCTTCACTGCTTTGCAGCATCCAGAGCTTCTAAAGAACATTTAAATACCAGAATACTACAGCATTTGCATGATCCCTCTCCCCACACAAAAAGCACTGGTCCTCCTCAAGACTGACTGTATTTTACTACCTGTGCCAAGAGTCACGACACCAACCAATGCATTTTATCATGGCTTACTGAACTGCTGATTTTAAATTAAAAATCAAGTGTGGTGCAGCATGAGCACTGGACAACACTAGTGAAGACAGGTTTCCTACATCTTACCTACAGAAAACATTTAAGTCACCCAAACATTTTTTTGCAGGTGTTTTCACACTGAAGAACTGACAAGGACAGCAGCCTGGCAAACCTCCTCACTGCTCTGGAAGCTTCTTGCCTTCGTTATGATGCTGAGCTACCTACAACTTGCCTGAAGGATTCTCCATAGCAGTAATCCTGAAACAAGCTTCCCAGGTGCAGGCAGAGCAGCTCTGACAGGGGACACAAATCAAGCACTGAACTAAATTTTGACAAATTTAATTAGGGCAAAACAGCTAATTTTCCTACTACTGTTTACTATCATCCTAAACTACAATTTAAATCCAAAATCTCTGCCTTTAAGAAATGATGTCAAAGTTGAGCTTGAGTCAAACACTAGCCTGTGTCAAACACTAGCCTGTCCCAAACCCACTATTAATAAATGTCACATCACTGACACCAAAGACAGATCAGACAAGAAATGGAAATTGTTACCACTTTTCACATCTTTAGAAAGAATTCCAACAAACAAAGTTCTTGAGAACAGTGAGAAGGGATTAATAAAATACTAATGGCACCAAAACGTAATGGTGCTCCTGCCGATAACAAATTACCTGGACCCCTTAACACATGAAGCATTTGAGTAGTATGAGAGGAAAAACACACAGGGCAAAAAAAAAAAATATCTGTATTTGCAGGAACACTTCTATTACAAAGAAACAAATCTTACTGTAGCAAACCATTCATATTACTGTCACCCTTACATATGACTGTATGAGAGTTTGGGTTGTTGGTGGTTTTTTGGGGGTGAGATGGTGGTGGTTTTTTGGTGTTTGGTCATGTTTTTTAATTTATTTTTAAAGTCTAAAACAGACCCTTTCAGGAATAAAGGAGAAAAATCACAAAAGCAAGCAAAATTTCAGTTGATTGGTGTTGACACACAAAGAAAATGGTAGAGAAGGACTGTGTTTTGCGTTATATTGGTATTTCTCATAGATTCTGCCATCAGCCATGCTGACAGCTTCAGTAAGTCACTGTACAGGCAGGAGTTGAATGGACCTTACCTTTGTGAAGTTGGCTAGTGACATATCTAGCTCTCAGCACTGCCCCAGAAGTCTTAAGTATTCAGAGTGGGTCAACATCACCAAGTTAAACAGATCTGATGCAACTTCCAGATAACCTCTAATGTGAAATTTAAGTATACGTAAGCTTTTTCATACACTAATACTTCAAGAGGGATGTGGAAACAACTACTTAGTTTAATGTTAAGGGATAAAGAATGACTCAGGCTGGTTTTAAAACTGGTTTAAGACTGACAGACCTTTTATCTGGTGCAAGCTTTACGATGTCTCCCACAGACCCCTTGGCAAAAAGCCATATACTGTTTTCTTGCCTCTCAGGGCAGTGTAATGCTGCATATCACCTCCACAGACTGCTACAGGATGTGGACTGAAATTGCCTTCCCTTAGGCAACCCATAAATGGACTGAAAAAACCTGTACAGGATCTCCGGTTGGAATGCAGAGGGGACCCCACGTTTGAAACCGTCATAAATCCACACAAATGAATTCACAGTCTAAATCCAAATCACCATCCATCAAGCAGCTCTAACAGCGTATCACAAACCTGCTGGTTCCTACTGGTATGCAAACAACAGCACAGAAAACATGCTACAGACATTGTCTGGCTTACATAAATTAAAAACCCATGAAGCCATCGACAGCTCAGATAACAAAAGGTGCACAATTCATGCAGAAATCAAGAAGTCTGTGACCACCAACTGTGTTAAACAGTCTGTTTTGAAAGTTCTGCTGGACAGACAATCAACCTAGACATACAGAGAAGCACTGATGGCAAAACTGATTTCATACTTATCTCCACTTCCATTTGCTTCCATTAAAATTAATATGTTGGGGGAATTTTAAAAATATGTGAAATAGAGCAAAAGTGGTTTTCCTACCTGCATTTTTACATCCTGTGATGTGAGAGAAGAGATATATGAGTATTCACTACCTTTAAGTACAGAGAAAAGACTTTTTTAAAAAAAAGATTAAAGTAACAGAAGGCAGCTCTCTGAGTCAGCCTCACCTCACGCAGCCAAGTCCGCACACAGGCTGTTCCAGCAGCGCAAGGGCACTATTGGAAAGATGCTGGCAGGGCATTCAGCAGCCATATTCAGGGTTGGCAAATTTATACTCTGTACACAGAGTTTAAATATTCCCAGCATTAAATAAAACAATCTATAGCAGAAACTTGCCACCAACAGCAGTGTCTGTATGAGCTTGCATGATCTGTACCCAAAACAGCCAAGCTGGTTGACGCTCTTGTTTGCAATACCTATGATCTCAGACATGCTGTTAGGAAAAAGGCACCTCTCAA
Organism: Heliornis fulica; assembly: GCA_013399135.1. Classification (NCBI taxonomy): domain Eukaryota; kingdom Metazoa; phylum Chordata; class Aves; order Gruiformes; family Heliornithidae; genus Heliornis; species Heliornis fulica. Next base: position 129,482 of record VXBZ01006988.1, on the reverse strand, counting down.
CAACAGACATCTAGAATTGGATAAGTATCTTCCAGAGAAAGAATCCAAATTTTAGCTAGGTCTTATTGAGAGATAACCAGTTCTGTAATGAGTTGTATTTCATAAATGCCAAAGCATCAGAAGTCTGAGTCTATGGGGATTAGCGTGTAGGATGCCAGAGAGCTCTATGGTTATTTCTTTGAAGGCAATCTAATAAAAGGAAAAAGAAAGGAAACCTAAAGGACAGGTTGGGAACAACCCTTAAGAAGAGTTAGTGGATCCTGAACTCACTTTGGCTTTCTTCACACAACAATTTCTTTGAACAAATAGTACTTTCAACAGAAATACCAGTGCTCTGGTTGAGAACATGAGCATTTCCAAGACTCTAAAGACTCGGGTAATTTCAGACAAGTAGCCAGACACAGTGAAAACTGCCAGCTCATCCAAAGCAAACTCTTTTTTTCCTTCTGGACATTTGCATCAGAGCAGAATGAGAACATGTGTGTGCATGCCAGAATTTCCTAAGTTCTTGTATATTTGTACAGTCTGGCAAAAAGTTATGTTTAGCACACAACCGTGAGGTAGTAGTAGTGTCGCTTGCTTGGTTTTTAATCATTTCACACAGGCACGTAATGCTACCATAGAAACAGTCTGGGGTATTATTCCTGTGGTTTGGAGGACTGTGTTATTTTTAAGTTGAGTGCTTTCACACCAAGCCCTCCAGCTCCTAAGTTCCAGGACACTCACGGCAAGTGGTTAACTTAAGGTAAAGATTCATTACAGACCGTTTCATTCATCTTTTACAGGTACCTGTCATTTCCTTGATGCCCATTTATCTGCAACTGCATTTTTATATGCCTGGCAACCATTCTTCCTCATCAGGCCTATCTTCTACCTTCTAATTTAAGAAAAAAGAACACTATTTTTAGTCTAAAGCAGCAGATTCCTACTTGCAGATACAAAAATGTACAGCCATATGGCCAGATTTATGTTCTAAAACAGGTGCTACACTTAAAAGTCCCTATTAGAGGACTAGCAAACAGAAGTTATAACCATGTTTTTCCAGTGCTTTTTCTTCAGAAAAATCTCCCATTCTTAGTGATTGCCAAGTTGTCTTTTCTCACTCTGATCCAAACAATACCTCAGGAGCAGAGTTTAGGGAAAGAATAATCATGTATGAAGTTTTGAATACCTTTCAAGTGTTATTCACTCAGACTGCTAAAATACAGGCAGGAAAAGCTGAGGTAAATATTCCAAGTCATCTTTCACATCTTATGCGCCACACAATTCATATACAAATCCAGAAATCTAACACCACAGTTGGATATTTAAAGCCATTTCATTCCATAGCACGATGACAGCAAGCCACATTTTTCCACTTCCAAAAGGTATAATGAACTGCAATTAAGCCTATCCAAGCACAATAAAGGGTGAGTCAAGAAAACATGAAGTTTCCTACTTCAACATGTAGCTATGATGCTTCCTTCAATTCTCATTCACAAATCTGGAGTGAAATTGTAACAACTCAAAGCAATGTAACGTTTTAAAAATCAGCATTCCCTGTGGTGCACTCACTCATGGACAGAACCATCACTGCTACCATAAGATAATTAATAGTTCTCTGGCAGAGGATTCACAGATAGTAAGAAATAGTCAACTGACACCACGCCTGTGCCACATGACCGTGGACCTTACACTGAATGAACTAAGGAGCTGGACAAGAATGATTTATTATTTTAAAAACTGCCAAAAAAGCCTGGTAATGTCAGTTCAACAGCAAATCACACCATAAGCCACGTGGCAAAGTCAGTCACTAGAAAAGGACGTGGGACATACATAGGGAACTACCAACGTAACATGATGCAAGCCCTGTTCATAGTCTCTGACTTTGAGCAACAGTTTTAGGAGGTAAAGTTTTCCCTATTTAGAACCACCAACTTTTGGAGTCCAGTTTACAAGGGACAGCTCTCAAAAGAAGCATCTTCCCTCCACCCTTTACACAGGAGAATGGCCACTAAAATAACACCGCTGAAGTTTCTCTTTCAGATGCAGAATATGTATTTGTCTCAATGCCCAATATACAAAAAGCCACAGAACTCCAGGATTTCCTAAACTTCTCCCAAGTTACTTGTTCTTTGAAGAATAATCCCAAGCGCCTCCCTGACTATTGTTGCAAAATATCACAGCTACATATTCCTTGTTCCAGATTCCTGTGTATCATACTCTCAGGTTCAAAGTCAGCAAGGTGGGAAACTGCAGCATTTAATGTCTCCCTCTGGACCATCTGAATGACATTCATGACCACCTCCACAGAACACTTGCTCTTTTTTCAACTGTTGGCAACTGTCCCTCTCTGTTATAAACTTACATTATGTGCTTAGCTAAATTGTCATCCCCCTTGTTAATCACAACTTGGTATATTAAATTTAAGAAACCCCTTGACTAGATGGAAATACATACAGAGTGACCTCTTCTAGCTAGTCAGCATTGCCACTTCCCACAGAACCACGTTCCAGTTTCTGTGATCATCTGCAATACACAACAAATACAAAAATCCACACAGGGTTCTAGCAGGGCACAAGCAACCATCACTCCACTTCTGTTAAGGTACAGTTGCAGAAGCAGCATCAGGCTCTAGTAGCCCATCTGAACACTAAGGGGAGAGAGATATGTTGTTTCCTACTATCTTTCAGGATGACTGCTCACCAGGTTTTTCTTTGTTCTACAGACAGGTCTGCAAAAGACTATTCCCCTTCTTTCTCAAATACAGTATCTGCTGCTACCCCTTTCACTTTTAGATCAGCTGCAGGTTTTGCTGTTGGGTTCTTTATCCTAAGATCACAATTTCAGACTTTATAGATAGAGCTGTCCCCTTGTCTGGCCTGGAATTCACAACCTGGTATAATTCACTTTGGTTTGTCTTCCATTAAGAGGGCAGCTGGCACTAGATCTCAGCTCAACACAAAGCATTTATGTATTTTGAAATTAGGCAATTTATAAGATTCTCAAACACGGTGATGATAACAATCCTCCATCTTGTAGGCCTATTACCCCTTTGTATTTGACTCCTAGTATAAACACAAGCAAAGTGATCAAGACGAAGACTAGCACAGACACCAAGGCATGTACATATACTAATTTACTCCCCCCTTCCTCTGTTATTGCCAATTTCCAACCAAAGCCTGCCTTGCAAGCCCAGAATTTACATTCTCCCACGATATAATAGCTTGCAAACCAATTCAGCTCCGTGCTTAATCAACCACTAATCCAGCACTCCCTCAACTATTTAGTCCTACTCATTTTTCCACAGAACACAAGTTTATGCCTCACTCCCAATGCCATTAGCATATCCTGATGCTGCAAGCAGAAACAACGTGCTTGTTGTTCCTCACATACTAAGTATCTCTTGCAGCTTCCACAGGAGGAAGATGCAATAAATAGTTTCACATACTTTAGGGAGCCCTGTGCTCATAATCTACCTGTTTTTATTCCACTGGTCCAATATTGTTGGCTTTCAGTACATTAATCCAACAATGAAATCAAGTTTAGCTGTTATTCCAGGTGAAACCAATGGCTGCAGCTTATTAAGGTGTATCGACACAAGATGATGTGGCTGATACAAAGGAACTATATGTGAAAACTGTATCAAGCATCTATAATGTGTTGCTCTTCTAAACTTGATGGTTCATGGAAAAAAAAAATACAACGGGACTTTTGACCTTACATTTTATTCAGTGTCAGAAACGCTTAGCTTGTGTCTCCAGACTTGAAGAGACATCAAAAAATTATAATACAAACCCACGTTAATGATTGTTGGTGGCAGTACAATACAATTCTGCTTTTTATATCCCCCCAGAAGCTTGAGTTAAGATTATGACAGGAACCATGAAACTTCACATACTACCCTGTCTTCTCCCTCATTTATCTGTCAACTCAATCCTCATATAAAGCAGCATTAAGTCTCAAGTTTCCCTGAGAAAATACCTCAAAGAAAAAATCTTCAATCTGTTTATGGTATCATCAAGACCCAAGACACTTCTTGTTTTGTGTAATGTATGAAAAATGGAGTAACTCCTGCACCTCACATCACCATAAAAATGTGACATTTCCAGGAGAGCTTAAAATGAATTCACTGTGGCTGGGGGAGCGGTGCCTAGTTAGGGTTTTTAACCAGTGTTTACAAGATGTGAGATTTCCAAGGTGTTTTACATAGCTGGTCTTCAGAGATGCACAGGGTGGTTTGAGGGCAGATCACAGTAATTACACCACTTCACACCAAAATGGTCCAGCCCCAAAACTGCAACACTGTGGGGTTCCCAGGCAGCTTAATCCACCGGTGAACCAAAGATACGATGGGAGCAGACAGCACAGAAAAAGATTTAGGAAAGAAACCTGTTTAAAAGTTCTGATGGGAAACAAGTTCTCAAACATAATGGGAAATTTCATAGCATTAGATTCTCTATGGTTAGAGAAAAGTATGAAACAGAACTCAAGTGATGGAACCTGTGAGGTAAAGATGGGGCTTTATCTCTCATTTTACCTCTGTGCTGGTTTTGGATGGGATATAGTAAATTTTCTTCAGAGTAGCTGGTGCAGGGTTTGGATTTCTGCTGAAAAATCTGTTGATAATAGAGATATTTTTGTTACTGATGAATGTGCTGACACAAAGTCAAGGTCCTTCTTGCTTCTCATACACACCACCAGTGAGCAGGCTGGGGGTGGCACAAGAAGCTAGGAGGAGACACAGCCAGGACAGCTGACTCAAGCTAGGCAGAGGGATATTCCAGACCAATGATGTCATGCTCAGCCTATAAAACTGGGGGAAGGAGGAGAAAGGAGGGATGTGGGGAGTGATGTTTGCCTTTCCAAGTAACCATTATGTGTGATGGAGCCCTGTGTTCCTGGAGATGGCTGAACACCTGCCAGCTCCTGGGAAGTGGTGAACTATGCTTGACTTGTGTGCATGGCTCTTGTTTTACCTATTAAGACCAAGAGTTTTCTCACATTCACCCTTCTGATTCTCTCCCCCACCCTACTGGAGAGGAGTGTGGGAGCAGCTGCGTGGTGTCTGGGTTTAAACCACAACAATCCCCTCCTACATAAGAATGCACATTCCTTAGGAAATCCAATGAGCTACCCAACAAAAAAAAAAAAAAAAAGATGGATAAGAAGGGATAAGTGTTATCCTTCAAACAAGGATATGCTTGTGGCAACAAAACAGGCCTTAAAGTTTCTGTAGAATCAAACTGTACTGAATATTGTGACTTTCCCACTTCAGTTCTGGCTGAAACACTCCTTATGCTTGAAGTGGAGCTATTTGACATGTCTGCCAGAGCGTTATGTTGTCCAAAAAGAGTTTTGCTGATAGGACGTGGTGCAGACTACTGAGAAGATGGGACATCATTACCTTTTAAGCACTGAGATTTGGTCCCAAAGGCAAGGAACTCGGTTGCAATGTCCCAGGGTAGGTACATAAGGGTAGACAATTTATGCAACGTTTCTGATGAGTTCTGATGCAGTGCTTGAGAGTATCAGCAGGGCCTGAACAGGTACCAGCAAAACCTGCTTTGCCTCACCTGTACCTTTACCTCTTCATCTCCTGCTGAATAACCCAGCACATTCTTTTCTGCCAAAATTCATGATTTTATTCAGGCAAGAAAGGAGAGGTTCAGTTATTTTGGGTTGGGTTTGTTGGAGGGTGTTTGTGTCCATTTTTTGTTGGGGTTTTTTGTTTTGGTGGTGGTTTTGGTGGTGTTTTTTTAAAAACAAAAAAAAAACCAAAACTCAAAACAAAACACGAACCACACATATCCCTGTGTAGGAGATTAAACCAGATTAAAACACTGAACTAAATCTTCAGATTACATCCCAAAAATCTAAGCAAAAGGACATACAGACTTTTCCTAAAATTATTTTTTCCTTCCATGATTCTCTAGTTCTATGGGTTCTCCTGAAAAA